>OY720457.1:49833835-50088835 GCA_963082715.1 Harpalus rubripes | reverse complement strand
TTATAGATGGCAGAAAAATCGCATTGGTACGCTTGCTGTTTACACAGTGCATGAGTAAGGTCTGGTACATCCCCCTTTGAACGTACCAAAAATGTGTACCAATTGCGTACTAAAATTTTGGTACATAATGTTTACACCATTCGTCGCCATCTTGTTACGTCACTTGGTATGCGGACTAAATGTTTAGTACGCGTGGTGTAAACGTAGTCTATGGAGAGTTAATGCAGCTTGAACGCAAAAGTCACGTGACAGCCCGAATGCGCATGCATACTAATAAAGTTTACGTTAAATGCATAGGTAAGCTAATATGTTATGTTTCGGTGAAAAGTGCAGATGTAACTTCGTTTGTGTTTCTTTTAGCGTTAATCGTTAACGTGAATGCACTAATTAAATGCGGTAAACATTGAAATTGAAAGTCCCTTATTTTTAAGATAAGATGTTTTCTGCATAATGTTAGCAGTTTCCCATGTTAAACGCCTATGTCACGTTTGCTAAGTGACTAGTGTTCGTTCTGTATATTTGTATTTCGATTTAAATGAATATAAAAAGTTACCTTGTAAACAAGCCGTCGTTTTTGAGATTGTGTTTAAATCCACCTTTTATAATATTATCAGGACAATTATCGTGGTCGCGACAACATTTGTCTGTTGCACTGAAAAATCCTATATCTTTTTCGGATCGAGCCTGGTTGCCATTTCCACACCATCGCGTACCTAATAAATAGAAAATAATTTAATTCATAATATACCATACATCACGTACGAGCCCAGGTACATAAGTTTGACCGGTTTACATTTTCAATAAATAAATTGTTAAACCTACACAGATTGTGAGAAATTTTCGTTTAAAATATAGATTTTAAACTTACAAAAACTGAAGTATTCAACACGGTGGGATAGATAGTGGTAAATGCTACTCTCTGGACTCAGAGATCGTGGGTTCGAATCCGGGTCAGGTCGGAAATTTTTCGATGAATTTTTCTCGACTTGCCTTGATCGGTATCTATTGCCGTTACCTTTCCAAGTTGGGATACAATTAACTTGGGTACTAAAAAACTATCTGGCACCGGCTTATAATTGTAACTTTGGTTTACATCGGAACACACATGCCATCTAATTAAGAACTGTCATGGCAAAATGTAAAAATATAATTAATAGTTGGTGTATAACCCACCCAAGGGACATAACCCATAAATGAGTCTATTCTGTAACTCACTGGTTAATTTTTAACCATTAGTTAAAATTTTTATCCAATAGATATTAGGTACGTTCAATAAGCCAAGCAAAACAAGCAACCGGAAGTAAAATTTGTTGAACGACTTTGCTAGCCTAGCATTTGCTTGATTTGCTCGCAAGCAATCCAAGCCACAATTTTCTCGCTTGTCTTGCTAAGTGTCAAATATAATGGCGGGAAATACAAATTTTACATACATGAAGTTCACTTGAACTGTTTCTATTTCTTTATATGTGTTTGTCTATCAACCACATGTAAAAAAGGCTTTGAGAGTTTTGTGATGGATGTTTATAACATTATTAAATTTGAAATATTTTGTTATAGTCAATATAGCTTCTTCCAAATTAATCCCACTATCTGAAAATAAATATATAAATTCATTTTCCATATGTTCGCAGACCAAGAAAAGAAATACAACAGGTACACAATGTTATATTTGACATCTATATACGTTTCTCGATGACAGTTGTGGATGACAGTTCGTCATATAGCTAGCAAATCGTTCAGCGCACTAAGCAACAAGTCTCGTTTGCTTACCTAGCATTTGCTAGATTTGCTTACTTCATTGAACGCACCTATTGATTTGAGAACTAAAAATCCGTTTTTACCTCCCGCTACCCTTGGTAAGGGAGGTATAGGGATCGTGCTAAAAATCGCATATCGAGATTTTGCTAAATGACCACGTTTTAAGGTCTCTAGAATCCAATTTTAACATTTTCACGATGATGTCTGTGTTTATGTGTGTGTGGATCCTTTACTCTAACTCAAATACTATCATTTAGAAAATTTTGAAACCTTGTATTTCGAACTTTTTCTGTAATGGAAAGAGCCCTTTAGATTTTAGTATAAATCGAATAACCGGAAATGGCACTTTACTGGAACCTCAAAATAGTTTTTCTTTGAAAAATACCGTTAAATGTTATTTTTTTCAAGATTAATGTTATTATAAAAATTAAAGATTATTAAATTTTCTACAGATTTGCATTAATACTTTTTCTATATATTTTATGGATAAATTTATAAAATTATCTATAAATTTAATCCCGAAGCCTACGCTTGAAACAAGCAAAACTCCTACACAGTTCATATCTTAAATGTATGTAACTGACAGATAAATGTCACTGTCAAAGAATTAATCATTTCAAATTAATAACAATAACGTTTTAAAAGAAAATAGTAAAAAGAACCCTAGTTATATGGAATGGATCTAATACAGTTTCCGCAATAACTAAATATGTATGTATGTATGTATATTTAAATTAATAAAAATTAAATAGCGGGAGGTTTGGTGTTGGCCACATCAGATTTTTTTATGTGTCAACATACTTGACTGGTTAGAAAATTTAACCAGCGGTTAAAAATTAACCACTTGAGTTACAGAATAGACCCGAAAGGCTGATAATCCCGAAATACTATACGAGTATTCCGCCATACCATATTGGATTACATCGCCATTGTTATTTACATTGTATATAGATGGCATATACAAAGAAGTCAGAAGTTGTACGAACTTATTATTTGCAGGCGATTTAAAACTATGTCAGCCTTACACATTGCAATTAATTCTGTGAACAATTATATCATATCACCGTAAGAAATTTTTTATTATATTTGAATATAGTACAGTATGACCTCTTTAATCCGAACAGGCTCTAAACCGAACCTCCAGTAATCCGAACAGTGACAACTTGGAGCCATAATCCTAACAACGCCTCGTTAATCCGAACAGCAAAGTGATTCCTGCTACCTAAGTGACGGAATCACTTGGTTTCATGTTCTGTGTTACCTAAATGAGGGAGTCCCATAGATTCATGTATTCTGCTACCTAAATGAGGAAATCCCTTGATTTCATATTCTCTTATTCTGCTACCTAAATGAGGGAATCCCTTGATTTTATATTCTCTAAGGGCCACTTTTACAATCATTAGATAAACCTCGCATAACGCTATATCAGGTATAAAACTGGAAATTGTATTTTACAAACCTCGGATAAACCTCAGATAGAATAAACACCAGTATTTCTTATCCCATGGAAATCGGTCGTATAAACGTCGGATAGTTTTATCCCTGGTTCTTATGGATACCACGTAAACACAAACGATGTTTTGTTATTCATACGTTTGACAGATGTCAATCAAATATTTCAACATCACTGTCCGAAGCAAAAATAACATTTATATCATCTAACATCGTGAAAAATGCAAATTAGAAGGCAGAAATAATAACAATATTGAAGAAAAATTGTCTAACAAGACGGTAATTTTATTGTGCCAATACCAACCTAAAGTGATTTAACGTAATTCCTGGTATAACTATCTGACAGATAAAAATGCATTGTAAAAGACAGTCTTGTTTATCGTAGGTATAATTGCTAGGATAAAGTTATACTTCCGATATGTGACAAGGCGAGGGTAAGCACAATAACAGATAAATAACTTTTTATAAACTCTTCTAAATTATAGTTTCAATATTCATATTTTAACTCTGTTTATCTATTTAAGTCAAAATTCAGTTTAGAAATTCTTATCATATTATGATAGTCACGACATTTATTTGTTGATCTTAAGTCTGGAAATTATTATATATACGAGCGTGACTTTAGAATGACCTCGCCTATGCACCCCATACCCCTAAGATAATCCTGTCCTGGAGATAGCGTTTTGTTTTTAGGCAGTCGGCATTAGTTAGCCATGGGATAAACATGGAAGAGTCTGTATTAGTTAGCCATGGGATAAACATGGGAGAGTCGGTATTAGTTAGCCATGGGATAAACATGGGAGAGTTTTAGTTTGGGGCGACGCTCGTCCACTGTGTTACAGAATGTAACAGTTTTGTTAGTTATGTTAGGCTTAGTGTTAATTAATAATAATGTAATCATTTAGTTTAATTGTAAATAAAAGTATTAGTAAAACCAACAAGTATTTGTTCATGTCCGTAGTGTTCATCAGTGTAAAGTTAAAAAGTGTAAAGTACATCAAAGTTAAAATTGTCAGTGTGTTCTTCCATCACACGAAGTCGTGGACACCAGCCATCCGAGGCGTCCACCAGTAATCATCAGTATCATCATCCTCTTCATCGTCATCAGCTTCACCCCTCCCCCCCTCGTGTAACAGTGGCGCAGTCAACGGGTAGGATAATGAGAGTAATGATTTACTCTTATTCATCCGAAAAGATCTTACGTTATTAGTTTTAGAATTATTAGTTTGTGACCGAGGAGAGGGTACTTGGTGTACAATATGTACACATTTACGACCACGACACCAGCGATGATACAGCAACCCAGGCCGTATCAGCCGTCACCAGATATGATTGACGTATTGCTTGAAATAAATACGTTTTCTGGTGATGGCAGTGTGGGAGAATATATCCACAACATGAGAGTAACATGGAAGGGTCGACATCAGATAGTCGTGGAGTGAACATGTAGTGTTTTTAGTTTTGGGGCGCGAGTGCAGAACGCCCGCCCGCAAGGTTACAAAATGTAACAGTTTTGTTAGTTATGTTTAATTAAGTTATATTTAATCATGTAAATAAAGTTTAGTTAGTTTTACTCAACAAGTTGTGTTCATGTCCGTAGTGTTCATCAGTGTAAAAGTAAAAAGTGTAAGTGTATGTGTGTTCTTCCTTCTCAAGAAGCCTTCCATCGGCACGAAGTGTTGGACGCCAGCCATCAGAGGCGTCCACCAGTAAGAGTAAGGGTATCATCGTTGGGAATCATCATCCTTAGTAATCAGTACCTGTAGTATTATCAGCCATCAGCCAGTTCCACCCCCCTCGTGTTACAGTGGCGCAGTCGGTAGGATACGGCCACGTTTCTTTTGCCATGCAGGGAGTGCACGAGTTGCCAGTAGGGAGGATCAGTTTAGAAGAAATTGAGTCCTTGCTGGCAATAGAGGATCGTTTTGCGGTGGTAGACATACCACGACCGGAAAGTCCGACAATAGTCGTCACAGCGAGTGACAAGGGCGTACAAGAAGGAAAAATGATTGAAGAGAATTGCCTGCCGGAGGAAACAGCGAAATGTGAGACTGAGGAAGAACACAGCGAAGTAGCTGATGAACTGGACATGAACACAGTATATGACGACAACCTGCACGAAATGGATTTGCAAATGGTCAACGAAGAGGACATCGAGAATGGCGACTTGGGCATGAACGTCGGAGAGGACAACTTGGCATGCCCATCTGTGCAAGTTTTACGCCGCACCCATGGAAGGCACGCCACTGGTGATATCGTGTTACATTCCAGGAACGACGTTATCGCTTGCAGAAGTGTTCCCAAATTTTTTGTAGTGCCATCCCTTAGACCGCTTAGGTGTGAAAAGCCGCCCCCTTCCCTCTCGTGCAGTGCAGTGACCTTTGTGTTGTTATTCTTTTGACGATTATATGACGATTTTGTTAGTGTTTAGTTTTTGGCTAGTTAAGTTGCATGTTAGATTAAAAAAAATTATTAGATAGGAAAATAAAATACCCTTTTCCTTTTTTTAGCATTTGTGATTTGAATTTGGAATTTGTTAAAACGTTTTAGGTACGTTTTTATTGAGTTTACATTATGTTTATAATGTTTTATGTTTGTATGCTTTTGCATTTGTAATGTCATAGGTTTTATACCTTTTGTCTGTTTTTAACATGTTATGTTGTGTTTGTACATTTGTACCTGTTTTGTAATTTGTCTTGCGATTTTTGTATCCTATGTTTTATGCTTTGTGTCATATTTATAATATGTTTGACATTTTGTTTGTATGCTTTTGCATTTGTAATGTAGGTTTTATACCTTTTGTGTGTTTTATCGTATTATGTTAATTGTGTTTGTACATTTGTACCTGTTTTGCAATTTTTATGTCTTGCGATTTTTGTATTCTATGTTTCATGTTTTGTGTCTCATATTTGTAATATGTTTGATGTTTTATTTGTTTTATGTATGTGTTTTATGTTCTGTGGTTGCAGAAATTGGAAACTATCTTCAGTTCAGGATTTAAGAATAAATATATCGATTTTGCGATATATTTATGTCTTAAGGGGAGGATAATGTGACAAGGCGAGGGTAAGCACAATAACAGATAAATAACTTTTTATAAACTCTTCTAAATTATAGTTTCAATATTCATATTTTAACTCTGTTTATCTATTTAAGTCAAAATTCAGTTTAGAAATTCTTATCATATTATGATAGTCACGACATTTATTTGTTGATCTTAAGTCTGGAAATTATTATATATACGAGCGTGACTTTAGAATGACCTCGCCTATGCACCCCATACCCCTAAGATAATCCTGTCCTGGAGATAGCGTTTTGTTTTTAGGCAGTCGGCATTAGTTAGCCATGGGATAAACATAGAAGAGTCTGTATTAGTTAGCCATGGGATAAACATGGGAGAGTCGGTATTAGTTAGCCATGGGATAAACATGGGAGAGTTTTAGTTTGGGGCGACGCTCGTCCACTGTGTTACAGAATGTAACAGTTTTGTTAGTTATGTTAGGCTTAGTGTTAATTAATAATAATGTAATCATTTAGTTTAATTGTAAATAAAAGTATTAGTTTTTAATCAACAAGTTGTGTTCATGTCCGTAGTGTTCATCAGTGTAAAGTGTAAAAAGTGAAGTGTCTGTGTGTTTCTTCCTCATCATCAGTAAGTGAAAAGTGTATCATCGTTGGGCACCATCATCGTTAGTAATCAGCAGTATTATCATCAGCATCAGTTCCACCCCCCTCGTGTTACAGATAGCTATACCATAGTTTATCCATCAATTGTAAAAGTGGGCCAAAGAACTACTCTGTACTAAGTTAAGTTTGCATAGCAATTTAAAGCTAAGATGACTTCCAAAAAAAAAACACACACGTTATGGCTGGTTTATGATGGATTTAATTTATAAATTTAGATTTACAAATTTAGATTTACAAATTTAGATTTGAAATTTACGATTTATCTTGCTGGTTTATAGTGAATTTAATGATATGAAATATGCCCAATCAACTTACGTGGTTTGACACAAATGGGATGACAGTTGTATGATATTTATCATTTTTATCATAAGCAATCTGTATTGTTCTACAGATAATATTAATAATATATCCATATTTCTGAATCTATTTGTCAAATCAAAATTAAAATGTTTGAACTGTCACTTGAAACTGTCATTTTCCCCACCAAAAATCATTATTTGAAATACTGTGAAATGATTGGACGCATTTACAAATTTACATTCAGAATATAAAATATGGCGATATTTTAAATGTAAATTCTAAATCATAAATTTCTTAAATTCATCATGAACCAGTAAAGGCAGATATGTACAATTTATATTTATAAATTTAAATTCGTAAATCTAAATTCGTAAATTAAATCCATCATAAACCAGCCATTTCTATCGATTAAAGAAGAGATCGAGATTATTAAGAGTTTAGAGGCAGGGTACCACAACGACCAGTTTATCGAAAAAATACAATGAGGGAAAAACAACGATTTGTGTCATCAAAATAAAGACGAGTATTCGATCCTATGGCACCACAGCCAGTTCTATGATCAATAAACGAAAAACGTTGAAAATGAGTGCATATCCCGAAGTTGATAAAACGGTTTATATCTGGTATTTACAGCAAAGATCAAGGGGTACTTTCAAATTTAAAATCTGTTGTTCTTTATAATATGTACATGGTAGTGTTTCATTATATTGTATTATTAAAGGTGTGTAACTGTTGACCGATAAATAAATTATTATTATTATTATTATTATTATTATTAAATTATTATTTATTAGGAATAACAAATTTAATTCTGTTAGGCATTGTATTTACCAGACCAACACATTTTTCCTCGGATTCTTCTTTTAGAGTATTGTCTCACATGTCTTGCAAAAATAAATGGTCTCGGTAGAAGATACATCTGTCGAACTATTATCGCCCGTCAATTTTTTGTAAGTTTAAAGTTTACATTAAGTATAGGACCTAGTCGAAAAAATTTTGTAGAAATTTTTCACCATTTTTGTATGTTTTATAATTTATTGAAAATGTAAGCCAGTCGAATGTGTATATATATATATATATATATATATATATATATATATATATATATATATATATATATATATATATATATATATATATATATGGTGTGAACGACGCAGCATAGGGGTTTCAATGGTAAAATGTACAGTTATTTGCTCCCCTAATTATTTTAGAGCAAAATTGTATTTAGGTTTTTGCTACAGGAAAAAATACTGCATCCGAATATGCTACTGTTTATAATTTTTCTATATCTGGAATCGTAAAAATAGTCGAAAACAATAATAACATTTTTGCAAAAATCATTGATGTCATGGAACAAAAGCGCAAACATCTGTCACTACTTAAAGAAATCTTAAATTTCGTTCTCGTCAAATTAAGGTAGGTGAAGTTGGCCCCCCCAAGTCGGAAATAATAATAACAAATTAATGTGACCAATTGCGCCTTTTATGCGCTTGTATGCACCACCTTTACTTTTTTCTAGGCTCTTGCAATAGTTTTGGTTTTTAAATTTGTTCCACTGTAAACTGTAGTGTCGTCAAAAATGGTGGTATATTCAAATTAACACCTGGTGGCAAAAGTTCGGCTATTAAAAACCTTTGTCGGCCTATATTAAATCATCAGCGAGAAAGTGACTGACAACTCCACAGTGGCTAAATAATTTTTTGTCGGAGACAGACCCCGGGTACAAACTGCTACTAGTCCTTTTAACGTCTGCTTATGTTTATCAGAACTATACGAGCGCAGAGGATATTTGTTATAGTATATAAAAACGCTTACAAATATATGACCATTATTGTATTCAATTTTTAAAAAATAAATAAAATAAAAATGTATTAAGTTTGCCACCCCCCCCCCCCCCCCAATTTTAAATTAAATACAATTTGCTCTAAAATAATTAGGGGAGCAAATAACTGCATATTAAGATTTTACCATTGAAACCCCTATGCTGCGTCGTCCAAGTCACCACCCTGTATATATATATATATATATATATACAGGGTGTTAATTAAAAAGCGGGCCATAAGCGTTTAACATGGGAAATCAGTTTTTCCTTGCGCAAAACTGCCCATTTAATTTTAAACATAAATGTTTCAAATAAATGTTGTAGAGAATTAAATTCTACACCAGCATCACTAAACAGATTTTATTTTGCATGTTTAGTAACCTGTAAAATCAAATTTGAAATTTTAAAAATATTACTCATTTTAGTGATAGCCATGAAATTTAAACAAAATTACAAAGAAATGCATATCGTTTGAATTGTCAGAATTTTGATTTTGCGGGTTACAAAATAAAAATAAATAAAATCTAAGCAATAATTAAAATGTAGATTATAAAAACAAATTAGTTTGAAGGACTTGGGATAGAATATAATTATCAGTAATTTTTATTTGAAAATCGAATTTCTGACAGTTCAAATGATATGCATTTCTTTGTAATTTTCTTTAAATTCCATGGCTATCACTACAAATGAGCAATATTTATAGAATTTCAATTCGGATTTTGCAGGTTACTAAACATGCAAAATACAATCTGTTTAGTGATGCTGGTGTATAATTTAATTATCTACAACTTTTATTTGAAACACTTTTGTCTAAAATTAATTGGGAACTTTTGCACAAGGAAAAACTGATTTCCCATGTTAAACGCCTATGGCCCGCTTTTTAATTAACACCCTGTATGTATATATATATATATATATATATATATATATATACAGGGTGGTGGCGGTTAGGGGTGAACATAGGGATTTAACATGGGATTTTAGTTTTTTGCAATTTCCTGCTCTCCAGTTCATTTTACGGCAAAAACTGTAGAGTACAAAATTGTTCAGAATTAAAAATTGCATACAAAAATGTATTTACATTTATTATTATGTTTTTGGTTTCTTCACAATTTTAAAAAGAAATTTCAAAATTTCTGTTATTTTGTAGCAATAGCCATGAAATTTTTTTTTTTCTGGTTGTCAAAAATTATTTATAAACGTCAACCATGCGTTAATCTAACTTAAAAATTAAATAAAAACAAACAACTTTTAATTTTAATACGCATTTTTTATTAGGTATACCATTTTATAATAAACCAATTCCAAATGTATCAACTACGTAGATTTTTGATTTATCATAGCCAATACCATTTCTTCATTCACTTCGTTATAACGTCTTCTATTATCATTTCCTTCATTACCTTCGTTCACAGCTACACTAGCTGTGTTCTCAATGTTTTTAATAAGTTTAGAAATTGTTGCTATAGTAGGAATTGGTGTATTTTCGTACTTTATGGAAAACAAATCACGTATTCTTCTAAATCTATTTCCACCATAATAATTTTTTATAACGAAAACTCGTTCCTTATTCGAATAAACATTCATTATTAAATTAACTTTTTATTAGAGAAAATTTCGAAAATTTGACAGAAATTGAATGACATTATTATGTTCAAACATTTGAGTTATAAGTCATGGCTATTGCTACAAATTAACAGAAATTTTGAAATTTCTTTTTAAAATTGTGACGAAACCAAAAACATAATAATAAATGTAAATACATTTTTGTATGCAATTTTTAATTCTGAACAATTTTGTACTCTACAGTTTTTGCCGTAAAATGAACAGGAGAGCAGGAAATTGCAAAAAACTAAAATCCCATGTTAAATCCCTATGTTCACCCCTAACCGCCACCATCCTGTATATATCTGAAAGTACAATTTTTGTACTACCGACCGACCTCCTAAATGATTTAAATTATGCGTAAATAATATTTCTTTTTTATTCTTTTACCTGGATATATACCCTGAAGCTGCTTTTTAAATTCATCAATCACTGGACTAAACAAGGTGTTATCTGTATCCAATCCTTTTGGCAACCTGACCCTTATCCCGTCAGCTATCCCGCCAACTGTTTTTTCCACGTTTTTAATTACATTTCTTGCAACTCCGGAAAGATTACCGTGTTCCGTATTATTTCCTATGTTATGGTTAAAAGATTAAAAAAAATGTTAGTATTCTATTAAACTTTTAAAGATTTAAGAGCAGAGCCTGCGTGACCCTATTTTGGGCACAGTGAATGTTAGGGTACGTTCGGCATTAACATTTTGAGCGCTCAGAGCCGTCAATTGCGTTCGGTATTGACATTAGAGCGATCTGTAGCGTTCGGCATTAAACTCGCTAAGCATATTGAGCTCGCAAATCTGAGCATACGTATAATAAGCCTTTAACTCAACTGTCATGTGGCAGATCAGTTAAAAATTTCATTTCCACGTAAACTGTAATTCTCAGTATTCTGTACCGCGCTCTCGCCTGATAGTTTAAGATATTTTGACTCATTTATAGCAAAAAGTTTTAAATATGAACAACAATTTATTTACGTGCCCTTTATGTTCATTTACAGTTAAAGCATGTTTTATAGAAACGTTACAAAAACTTGTTGAAAATGAACATAAAGATGTAGAATATAGGGAAGTTAGAAATAATATTTTGTACAAATTACTCAATATTCATATAACCTTTTTCATAAAGCTTGTACTGTGAATCAAGTTCACGATAATTAGATAATGAAAATAAATTATATTATTACTGAAACGTAATTTCATTTTTACCTACTAAGAAAACTTATAAAAATATCATATTTTAACACTTATGTGAAAAACTATTAATTCATTAGTACACATTTTACTCCTGTACTATTCCTGTTCCTAGTTACATATTTGTGTATTATAATTTCCCGCTTAACATATGAATCTGGAGCGTTCGGCATTAGCATTAACATCTGTGAAATCCGTCACGTGACCTACGAGCTCTGAGCAATCCGTAGATTTCAATGCCGATCGTACCCTTAATGTTTGAAGTCAGTGGGTCTAACAAGGACGCAGCTACGTGCATTTAAATACGGCGTTTAGTAAGGCTGGTCCATGGGAAATATAAAATCGCCTTGGGTATGTATGTAAAGTCCGTTTCCACGCCTTGATCCCCACGTCATCAATAGTAAACATATAAGGTGGAGTATGATAGGAGTTTGGCATGTTTGACATTTCCAATATTTTACTTGCAATAATTTTGTTGTTCGCTAATATATACCGACTGTATGAATATTATTATTCATCAAAATCCAAAGTGACATAGTTCGCAATTTAATTATTATGATGTAATGTCAAAACTGGTAAAAAACTGACAGTATGTTCTATAGGGCGCGAGCAGACACGTGACTCGAGCGACATTGACTTGCTTGGAATCAGCTGATTTGTGTGCGCATGTCATTTTGACAAGGACAATGTTACGTTGACAAGACCAATGTTTCGATTTATTTTGATTTTTAACTGCTAAAATGTTATTATTTTTAATTTCATGTTTTACTGCTTAAAAATTGTAAAATAATAACATTAAAGCAGTTCAAAATCAAAATAAATCAAAACATTGGTATTGTCAACGAGACATTGTTCTTGTCAAAATGACATGCGCACACAAATCAGCTGATTCCAAGCACGTCAAGGTCGCTCGAGTCACGTGTCTGCTCGCGCCCTACTGTGTCAATTTTGTTATTCAAAATTCTTATTATAAATAGTTATTTAGAAATAATAAACCAATTGAGTAAATACGATATAAGTATAATGGATAAAATATACCTCTTTTTATTGTCCAAAAGCAATAACTTGCAATAATTGACGGGCATCATAGAAACACCGTCTTTGCAATAGCAAAATGCACAATGTATAATCACAAGAATTAACAAAATTACTAACACTCAACTACTAACAATTATCGACGCCAAATCACATTAATCACATGAATGACAGAATAACATGAATATTCAAATATTTGAAAATGACACTCATTACCGCGGTTACACTACAGTTTCTATTTCATTTTATCCCGTTGGTTAAACGGAAATAGCTTATACCCCTCCTAAACACGGGCGACAATGAGATAGCGAATAAAAGTCTCATATGCAGTGTTTGTACAACAAAGATGCTAGATAAAAGATTTGTAATTCTACCATCAGAAATTGATGACGTGAGGATCAACTTAAAGTAAGCATGTGAAAACGGCCCTTAATTGAAAATGTAATTAAAATTTCATTTACAATTCAAAAGTAATTAGTACTTGAATGACTTTTTTCAGCACTAAATTATTTTTAAAGTATTTCAATTATTTTTTGGTCAGAATAATTCTAATTACTTTTTGAAAGCTTTGATATTCTAATTCGTAATTATCGAATCCGGCAAATACCTACCTGTAGCCCCGGTGAACGGATAAAAAGGCAATGAAATATTTAGCACCCTACCAATACCAAATAATCTTGCGTCACACCACATCACAGAGAAAACACATACTACCAATAATGATATTAATGTTGCCATGGTAAACCTAAACATACGATGGAAAACTTAATTATTGTTCAGATACAAGTATTGTTAAGTAAAATGCTTTCGAAATTTTTAAGTGAATGTATTATTATCAAGCATATATACATTGATATTTACATTTTCAAAGCGCAGTTCGAATTTTTTTCATTTGTTGTTATTGTATGAATTGAAGCATTAAATTCAACAGAATCATTGCCATAAATTTCCAGAGATGGTTAAAATGTTAAGCCAGAAGTTGTACTAGTTTTATTTAGAAAAGGTTTTTTAAATATAGATATTACATTATTATTCACATCACTTACTGTTCAGGAGGCGGAGGCGGTGAGTAAATAAAAACAACGATCAAAGCTTACTTTAAAAATGTCAACTAATAATTTTTATTTTCAAAATAATTATCAAATCTTTTTTATAATTTTGTGCGTCGATCGTGCAAAAAACGTAATAAGCATTACGGTCAGTAAGTTCTGATCTACCAGTATCGGATGTATTGAAGATCTTGACTTCATCTCGATCTGCAAAATCATCCTCAACCAGTAGGAAGCCCTTATTGACTGCCTTAAGAGGAATGACTCCCATGCGTATTATATTTGAAGCGAAAATTCAAATAAATTAATCCTGTACTAGAACTATTAACACTTTTCAAAATTAGACGAACCTGTATTTTAAAAAAAGTATTATTAAAGTCGAAGTCTAATACTAATGGATTTCAATAAAACTTTTTTTAAAATGCAGGTTCATGTCAGAAGTATGGTCGTCTAAGGTTGAATTTTAAAAAATTTTAATAGTTGTAGTACAAGAATAATTTATTTGAATTTTCGTTTCAAATATAGTTTTATTGTTTTCTCCTAACACTTTCTTATTATATTTATTTTTGTAAGTTTTAACTGTTACAGCAATAATCAAAGTTTTGTGTCCTACTTCAAATTTAAAAAAAAACAGGTTTTTAAAAATATATTTTAAAGTTTAATATTCACCTTATTAATCTATATTTACCAAATGACAACTAACAGTCATTTTCATAAAAATGAATCACATATCTATATACAAGTTTGTTTTTCTATTATGCAATTGAAAAAATTGAAATTAAATAACCATGAAATAAATTTCTGGAACTCATTTATTAGAATCATTTCATGGACATTATTTTTTATTTGTAATTTCTGCCAACAATAGTTATTAAATGCGCAAATATACTTTTTTAACTAGTTACATACACATCAAATGTGGTAAGAATGGACATAAAAGTAAAATGAAATTAAATGAGATTTTTATGCACTTTTATTTTCAAAAATTTCTTAATTAAAAATTTACGAAATAGTTATTTTTGCGCAATTGGTTTTTTTAATGTAGACAGTAAATCTTATTTACAAACTACTGAACGGTAAGTGATGTGAATCACGGAGGCAAGACGGTAAGTAAATAAAAACACCGATCATAACTTACTATAAAAATGACAACTAAAATTTTTTAATATTTCAAAATAATTTTCAAATCTAATTTTTTAAATTTTGTGCGTCAATCGTGCAAAAATGTTATCACAAACGTTAATAAATTACCGATCTCAACCAAAATTGGAGTCGTCGTTACGCTCCTCCCCCAGACGTTGTCCTCGATCGGTATCGGTAAACTGTCCTTACCGTTCTGAATATTTAATATACTATGTAAGTGTTTCCTACCACTTGAGGATCATTTGGACACCGAAACGAAGTCGAGATTTTCGATACATCCGATACTGGTAGAAGAGCACTTACTGACCGCAATGCTTATTACGTATTTTAAACGCCCGACGCTCAAAATTTTTAAAAAATCTGAAAATATTTTCACATTAAGATTTTTTAATCGTTTTAAAGTAAGCTTTGATCGTTGTTTTTTACCTCCCGCTACCCTTGATAAGGGAGGTATAGGGATCGTGCTAAAAATCGCAAATCGAGATTTTGGTAAATAACCACGTTTTAACGCCCTCAGAATCCAATTTTAACATTTTCACGATGTGTATGGATCTTTTACTCTAACCCATATACTATCATTCAGAAAATTTTAAAACTTTGTGTTTCTACTTTATTCTAATTCTAATTCCATTAGATTTTGATGTAAATGAGATAACCGGAAATGGCACTTTACTTGAGGCTCAAAATAGTTTTTCTTCGAAAAATACCTTTAAATGTTATTTTTTCGCAATTAAAGATTATTGCATTAATAATTTTTCTATATATTTTATGGATAAATTTATAAAATAATATATAATTTAAATCCCGGAGGCTACGCTTCAAACAAAACTCCTTGGATATATACTTCAGATCTCAAATGTATAATGTATGTAACTGTCAAATAACTGTCACTGCCAAAATACTAATTTTAAATTAATATTGGTAACGTTTTAAAAAGAAAATAGTAAATTGAACAATAGTTATAAGGAAAAGAACTAAATATAGTTTCCAACATGAGTACATATGTAAGTGGCAACGTATTTAAATTAATAAAAATTAAATGACGGGAGGTATTGTGTTGGTCACATCAGATTTTTTATTTACAATCTCCGCCTCCAGAATGGTATATGATACACATCAATTACCGATCAGTAATTTGTAAATAAAACCCACTGCCTTAGAAGCTCTATCGGTAAACATTAAAAAAAACCAATCGTGCAAAAATATATTAAATAACGATGTCAGATATCCTTATTGTCTATCCAGTGGCGTATGAAGAAGGCCTATTAGACTTTACCTACATCAATTTTCAGTAACGTGCATAACAAAAATGTTATTTTGTGCGAACATTATCGGCTAGTATTATTACTATTATTATTTTTATTATTATTATTATTATTATTATTATTATTATTATTATTGTATTTGTTAAATGTTTTAATGTTTCAATACTGTATTAAAATAAACTAGGTGAATAAAACACTTAACATGTTTAAAACTCCAATAAATAAATATAAACGTTACGATATATTTTTTTTATTTATTGTAAATAATCTGTAATAAAATATGTTGCTGTAGAAATATTTTCATGTAAATGGCACTGTTTGGTATGTACACAAATTCACAAAATATAATATTCAGGTAATATGGTACAATGAAAATAATTTTCACTTTTCAGTATTCAGGGTTGTCGAACCATTGATATATTTTTTCACTACTGTTGTCAAATTCGTATTCTGTACAACGCCTTGACCTGTAAAATAAATAATAAATATAAAATTGATACTTATTATGACATATCTGCAACTTTTAAAAATAATCAATGTCAATCACTGAATTAGTGACATTACAAATCAACATTCATAGTGTAGAATGTCTACGCTCGATTTTAATAATAATGAAAGTTTCTTGTTGAATGTAAATCACTAATTTACATTAAGCCACACGGAAAAAAATAATTTGACTTCATTAGTTGAAATGGCTTAAAATGTCTCATCTGCAGTTGCATTAACTAAATTTGTAAATAAATAAATCTGAAATAGTTTCTTATTTTTCTTTTATAGAAATATGTAATTTCAAATATGTCAATTTGTATTTCTAAGCTGGTTTCATCTCTTGCAGAATATTATTTTTACTAAAGAATATTTTAGTTTATTGTTTTAGTAGAGTAGATAATACTACTAACAGAAATTAGGTAAAATTTATTAACATTTCCAATAAATTACCATGTGCTTGTGCAGAAATCTGTTTTTACTTTATTTCTTGATATTTTAGCCAAACAAGCATGATATTCTTTATTTGTGTTAATGTAATTGATTAAATCAGGAAATATATTTTACTGTATGAGTAAATTTATTAACCAATAGGTTTAAAAAATCCTGCTTGAATGAACAAAAATTACTATTTCAGCTTATCCAGTTTTCTCTTTTAGTTAAGATTTTACCAATAGGGCAAAATGTTTTCTGTTTCAATGAATAGAATAGCCAAATTAGCTCAATCGTTTTCTCATCCCATTCCCCTATGCTGTACTATGCAACACACGTTATGTTGTGATCTACCTTATATCGCGTAGTACGTATACGTAGAATGTGTTCTGTATCTGTAGAAGCAATAAGATATTGGAAAAGTGCGTAATACTTGTGTCTTTCTTATTAAAATAATAGTAAGTTGTTCATGTATTCTATTATTTATTAGTAAAGATATTAATTACATTGTAGTAAAACAATGGCAGATGATTACGTTCGGTCATTTCTCCAGGAGATCAATATTGACCATTGCATCGAAATAATATGATATGCCAAATGGTAAGATGTACATTTCTTTGAAAAGATGTGTTTAATAAAATGTAGATAAATAGAAAGTTAAAACAAAATAAAATTTCAAGAAAACAATGTAGTGTTGTTTATTTTTTATTATAAATTATTGTATTGTTTTGTAATTACACAACGAATTTTTATTTTTGTATTAAATAAATAATATATTAAATATATTTTTATCTAAAATACTTGATAAAATATGTGTTTTTATTTCTACATTTCAATTTCATACTATTTAGTACAGTAAATTATAATTTAGGCATACTTTATAAAGTTCTCTGCGACAGAAGAAGACATTTCACAGTCAGGTAACATAATATTCGTAGTAGTTATTATTTAAAATATTTAGAATTTTTTTGAGGAAATTAAATTACTCTCTCAGTAATAAGAATATTAGTATTAGTTAATATTATATTATATTTTACTATATTGGATTTGCCACTTCAAAAATAATCTAACGCAAGTGAGTAAATTATATTCGCTGGTAGAGTAAATATATTTTATTAAGGTAGTCACATTTTTTCTCGGACTACAAATGTTATTTCTATTTTTTTTAGAAATTGTATTAACTGTTTAAGCAAAAACAAATCTAGAAATACGTATTTACCGATGTACTTAATGTTTGTCACTGTCAAGATTTTAGGGTGTGTTTTTATCTAATACGGTTAAGTTTTTTCTGTGCACAGTTATATCATTATTTACTTACAGCCCTTGATGATGTTGGCAGGACAAAATAGGATACTCTTCCTTAAAACACTGCGGTCCTAAAATGGTGAAATATGTCTTTCCTATTTGGAAGGCTATGACATTATCTGCTGCCTTTAAACAGCTGTGGAACTTCTGGTCGCACTCGCAATGTGATCTAGGAAATAACAATATTATAATAAAACCAAAAAAACTATACTGATTTTTATTACAAATCCCAATGTTTTATTGTAAATTCTATACATTATTTAAATATAAAACCAAAAGTTGTATAGGTTTGGTCTACAAGTATTTAGGTACTTTCGGTAACCAATAATGACGTTCGAAAAAACCTACTTTTTACCTTCCGTCACCTTTAGGTAAGGAAGGTATTGTCTTTAGTCAAAAAATTCGGTGGTGAGTTTTTGATGATTAAGCACATTTTAGGGTCCCTAGAATTCGATTTTACTATTTTTACGATGATGTGTGTGTGTGTGTGTGTGTGTGTGTGTGTGTGTGTGTATGTGCATGCGTGCGTGCGTGAGTGTGTGTGTGACAAAATTTTCTAATGCGATAACTCTAATACTATCATTCCAAAAATTATAATTCTTTCGTATTCCTCTTCGTTACATCCTTGTGAAGAGCTGATTAGATTTTGGTTATAATTGGTCAACCGGAAGTACCCTCATTTGAAGATTTTAACAGTTTTTTTGAAAAAACGATGTTAAATGTCATTTTTTCACATTTAATGTTATTATAAATATTAAAGAATATTTATATTATACGATATGAATGCATTTTATACTTCATATTAAGTGGATAAAGAGTTAAAAAATTATAAAAAAATTAAATATATATATTAGCTAGCTATATTATAATTCTGGAAACAGCTGCTATATAAAGAAAATTCTGATTGAAAGGTGTCAGTGTCAAGTGCTGTTGACTGTATGTTTGTGTTATAATTTTACTGGACATATAGGATCTTTTGTTAGAAACTTTCTGTACAGAGTTTGTATAAAATACATACAACTGCCTTAAGGTAATGTACAAGAAATAGAATCTTTTGCAAGGAACTTTCTGTATGACCTTTTTACAAAATACATAGAACTGACGGAAGGTAATGTGCTGGCCAGATCAAATTTTATATTGATCGTAGAAAAACATTTACATATTTGTGTTTCAATTTAATTAAATATTATATTTACTTTGTGAATTTGCCGGTGTTACGGAGATTGTGTTTAAATCCCTGTGCGACAATATTATCAGGACAATGATCATGTTCACGACAACATTTGTCTGTATTACTAAAAAGTCCTAAATCTTCTTCCGATTTAGCTTTGTCGCCATCTCCACACCATCGTGTACCTAGTAAAGAAGACCACGTATAAATCTGTGCCCAATGTCAATTTTCACCAAAATGAGATGGATTTTGTAAATATCTAAAAACCTTTATTTTTGTACGCTAAAATTTGTTTAAGTAGTTAAAAATATTTTTGAATAGTATCATTTAGCGGTAAGATAAATATTACGGCAGTAAAATAGTTATTTATGCTACAAGGGATGTAGGTACCATTTACCAATCGAGGACGATTTTGCCCCCGAGCGATAGCAAGAGCTAGCAAATAAGTTCGAGAATGGTCAAATGTACCTACATCTCGTGTTGCATATAAGATTTTTTCCACTCCCGATGATTTATTTTTTACCTGTTCATTTTCACTGCCAGATATGTCAAGGAATACCGTTGAATATTGATACATTAATAAAAAGAATCTTAGTATTCCGTGGGGTCTAGTGGCCGCGTGCCTGAGTGTCAGGTCGCGAATCTGGGGAACCGAGTTCGATGTTCGATCCCGACCGATGCCAAATATTTCGAATTTTAAATGGCACAAAATTGACCCCTGTGATGCTCTCTCCACGCTAGTAATGAGTGCCCGTGAGGTGACGCCTGGTAAACGCCCACACGGTACAAATATGTCATCATCATTACCGAAATCTGCGTACAAACCAGACTGGCACACCCAGCAATGGGTAATATGCGTGATGATATATTTATTTATTTAATTTTAGTATTCTATGGAAAATTTAAGAAGAAAAACGCTGTCATCTGTCACATTTGTCACGACAATGGTAACTTTTAAATGGAAATATTTATGAAATGAAGACAATTTGATAGAAATCAAATTCAAAATCATAAATTATAAGAATTGGCTAATATTTGACACAAGTTTGAAATATCTGGTATTTCACAAAGAGGGAGGTAAGTTCAGCTGTAGGGAAATAAGAACAATCCTTACATCCTGTCGCTAATAGAAACCGATACCTTGACAGAAAAATAAACATACATCGCTACAAACAATGTCTTAATAGCCTACTTACGATATCGGGAGTGGGAAAAGAATATTTAGGCAATAAACAAATATTTCAGTAGTTACAGAAATATGCCCGCTTCATATTATCTGATTGCAACGCCGCCTATCTGGTAATTTTTCCAGAACCAAACTAACCGTGCTAGATCGGCGGTTGTGGTGCGCTTACATTTTGGTTTTTGTCACATGACAGATAAGCTTTGCATGCACGTGTTCCATATTTAGATTTAGGTAAAATAATGAACACTTGGCTAAGTTTCACAAACTAGGATTTATTATCTTTATCGCGATTTTGGCTTTTACGCCGTCTTCAGAAGACTGAGAAATGTACAAGAGAATTATACAACTATATATACAGACACAGGTAAGATTATAAACTATTATTGTTGGTCTTGGAAATACCATCCTAAGGCCGGTTACACACTAGGCGGTTTTTACCGCGGCGGTAAATTGACCGTCGCCGTCGTTCCTTCAGTGGTACGAAGAATCAAATGGGAGTTTGCACACTGAGCGGAAGAAAAGCCGCGCGGTAGATTTGCCGTTGGCGGTAGCTATGCTGCCGCCTTAAAGAGATCAACAAAAATTCCCTTTCGATAATATTTTCAAAATTTCCGAGTGGAGAACATCTGTTTGGTCATTCATCAGTTTTTCATTACGTTTAATGGCTTTGTCTATTCCAAATGCTTCCAAGAAATTTAATTTCGAACCTTTCTTTTCTAAGTGTAAAATTTTCATGTTTTTAAATGAATAATTATGATTACTTTAAATAAGATGGGTGGCTAGATTAAAATCTAATTTGTACCTTCCGTTACCTTCAGGTAAGGAAGGTATTGTCTTTGGTCAAAAAATTCGGTGGCGAGTTTTTGATGAATAAGCACGTTTTAGGGTCCCTAGAATACGATTTTACTATTTTTACGATGATGTCTGTATATATATATATATATATATATATATATATATATATGTGTGTGTGTGTGTGTGTGTGTGTATGTGTGTGTGTGTGTCCGTGTGTGACAAAATTTTCTAATGCAATAACTCTATTACTACAATTTCAAAAATTATAATTCTTTCGTATTCCTCTTCGTTACATCCATGTGAAGAGCTGATTAGATTTTGGTTATAATTGGTCAACCGGAAGTCCCCATATTTGATGATTTTAACAGTTTTTCGGAAGGTAATGGGCTGGCCACATCAGATTTTTTATTTGAGATCTTGGAAAAATTCTCTTGTACATTTCTCAGTCTTCTGAAGATGGTGTAAAAGTCGAAATCGCGACAAAGATAATAAATCCTAATTCGTGAAAGTCAAGTGTTAATTATTTTTCCTGTTTAAAATGTTTCACCTAGTGCCAACGACGGATTCAATCAGATTATTTAGATTTAGTTTGTCTCCATAGATTTCAACTCAGTATCTACTAAAGTAGCAATTTTTAGAATTAACGAAATGATTTTTTATTCATTTACCTGGATATATGGCTTTAATCTTCTTTTTAATTTCATCACTTACACCACTAAATAAATTCTTCCTCGTATCCAATTTTTTGGTGATATTGACAACCTTGTCTTGCGCACTTCTAAACACATTTCCAATTGCATCAAGGTTGTTAGGTTCTTCATTTTCATCTGCGTTGCGATTAAAAAATGAAAAACAATGTATAATTAAGTCAATTTTAATAAAATTTTACAAATTAAAAAATTTGTTTATACTAAATTTATTCCTTATAAAATTTTCAGTGTCGAAACCAAGGGAGAAGATTTAAATTGATTTATTGAAACATTAATAATTATTTGTATGTCAAGGCCGTGACCGCGAAATTACTCTTTAGCGTTCCGAGCGAAAATTTGTCGCCGAAACCGCTTGCAACCGAAGCAAGACAATCTCAAGGGCGCTAAAGAATTTCGCGGACAAGGTATACACACTATTTTTGTGAAACCATAAAAAATAAAATGTAATAACAAATTTTATTGTATTTAAATATAGAGTGATCCAGAATGATTGAATATCACATGACTTGAAAAAGTTCTGATTATGATCAAAATTATCTTTCAAGGAAAAAAAATGTATCAATTTACCGGCAATGTCAAATTATGTTTCCTATATTACCAACATTTGGAAAAGTCAGCGGCGTTATGTATTTGAATTTTTTGACGTAGTTTCTTTTTACCTTCATAATTAATAGTACATTAAGATACAAGTTTCATAAGACATGATTTTAGCGCACGCGTCATTCTTAGAAACGAGCGGCTTGCCGCGAGTTTTTTAAGGGGACAAGTGTGCTGAAATGTCTTAAGAAACGTGCATTTTATACTATATTTTTCTGTTTTGGTCATTTTTTCAAAAAATGTACGTTATTTCATGTCCAGGAATTTCAATTTCGGTTGTTTAATATGTACTTTATGAAACTTATTTGGATGTCATAAAGAAGTACTTTATGACATCAAAATGGGTTTCATACAGTACATATTAAAGAACCAAAATAGACTGTTATTTATTCAAATCATTACGTTAGAATGATTGTTTATGGAAGAACATGACAAGTTTATTTTGGAAGTGTATATTCTTCCTGTGAGGAATGATGTAAAATGAGTGGAAATATGTACGCCAATGCAATCTGTTAATCGTATTTCACTATCACCACGATGCGTCAAACAAAAAATCAAAACGAGGCGGAACCGTTAATCTTTCTGGATCACTCTGTAGTTCAATTAATTGAAATAGAAAGACGGCTAATGGTGGGATTGACACATGATAAAGAAAACAATTAGTTTTGTAAAAAATCGTTGAAAATTAGAAAAAGTTATTTCTAAAATAACTATTTTACAATGTTTATTGTATTTATTTAAAAAAAACAAGAATCTTATTATTGTCATATAATAGAAACTTTGCTGATATTGTCATATAATCCGTCATGTTAATTCTGAAGTGTCAAAGTGATTTTAGGTTACATTCAATTTCACGGACGTTACCATATCAAAAGCCGCGACATTGAATTTCGCGGCCTGTATTGCATCTGCGAAATGTTTAGTTTGCATCCGGTTGCACAAAAACAATTTAGTAATTTGAAAAATTGCATAGGTGCATTTAGAATAATTTTAAAATCAATTATTACATTTCTATGAGAGGAACGGTTTGACATGCCAAAACTTCTTAATTTTCATAAAATCCGACGAAAACCAACCTGTTGCCATGTTACTGAACGGATTTGGCAAACTCGGCAATGTAATATTCGCGGTAATTTTGGACAAGATCCCAGCTTCACACCACATCACAGAGGAAACACACACTATAAACAATGTTGTTATTGTTGCCATGGTATATCCAATCAGATGATGGACTTAGTTGAAACACAGAATGGTAACTATACCTAATGAAGAAATAAGTGTTGTTAAGTATATTTATTTTTATCTTAATGGATTATCCTCCAGGCATTGGAATTCCAAATTTACAAGCGCAGTTTGTATTTTTTCCATTCGAGCCTATTGTATAAGAATTAAAAAATAAATCTGGGTGATAAAAGAATAGATGTGTAGAATTACAAAATTGTGCGAGCTCACATCACTGAGATGTGAAAATTATATGAACTCAATATATTTCTGGACTCTACTAGGATCGATTGGTATTTTTATTCAACATTAAATTCCAGCCCGTCCTTCTACCCAGCTAAAACTTAAAACTACGGTTAATGAAGTTCTGGCCGTCCCTGAAAAGTTAGGGATGTTATATTAAGGATCAATAGGGGAGTTTAGTCATGTTGAAATGTAATGATTTTTCCACATTACTGCAGTACTATACATGCAGTATTACTATTAATGTAATTAAAGTAGTAAAATATAACGTATTTTTTTGTACAATCATTAGTTAAATCGCCCGCAACATGATGACGTATGCGGCATCTTTGGTTTGGCGTAGTTGTCGGCTATGAGCGGTACTTTAGAATGAAAACTTGAACGTATGTCTTCTACAGACTGTCTCACAACTCGCGCCCCAGAGCGAATGAGGAAACACGAGACTGAACTCGGGTGTGTAAATTCGAAGAAAAAAAAATCTAGCTTAAAAGATATTCGAGAAAAGACGTCTTAAAATTGTCCAATCAGAGACCTACACCTTTAACGTGTGTTTGCCGTAATTTTACGTTACTAGGGTTTTATACAACTCAAATCTTCTTTAAAATGTGTGGGCGACTGCAGTTTTCAAAAAATGTCAGTGTCAAATTAAATTTGATAGGGTGAATAAAAAAGGCAAATTCTTACCATGTATTCAGCCGCTGATTATTTAGAAATGATTATAATTTTCGGAGAATGTGGACGTAACGCCAGAAAGGCAGAGTCTATTCGGAACGTTTTCCGGATAGAAATCTTGTGGATCATAAAGTGATATTGAAAGCCATCGCAAGGGCGCATGAGACCGGTCAAGTTATGCCAGATCAAATAACAATAATATTTTCGTTTAACACATTGCACTGTACGATATAAGTGATGATCTCGGATGACACTTTCGCTAACCTAAATTTGTTGACAGTGAAAAGTCACTCTAAAGTGTCAAAATTACAGTAAGTCAAACAAATTTTGTAACTCACTAGTAGTATTTTTAAAACTTAGCAACCAGTTTTATTTTGTAATAATATCATCACACCTCAAGATATCCTTCCGGGATTGGTGGATTAAAGTCTTGTAACTCCGTTATGCAAGCAGCCGCAAATTATTTTCTTCTATTTGTTGGCAACCTATTGTCGTCGGGAAGTGTCAGTTTCGTCTGGGGCGCGAGTTGTGAGACATTCTGTATATTTGATATTGAAACGTCAAATTCAATATCAAATCGTAAAAAGCAAATTATTTTATTTTAAATATGTAAATGTAACAGCTAGAAAATAAAATAAACACAGAAATTAAATTGTGAAGTGTTAAATGTTAACATAAACAGGTGGCCGTGTTTTGCTTCTGCATCTTTCTATGAAGCACATTTTGGGCACGTACGTCAAGATATAATTCGCACATAGTTGATGTTATGTACGCCATAAAGGCGGGAAGAAAATATTGCAAAAATTTAACATAATTTTACAAAATACAAAAGTAAAAACGCTTTAGATTTAAAAATATTTTAACTTATAAAAAAATCAAAAAATCGAAAACTCCCCCATTTTAGCCAACACGCCCTGAAGTGCAATAATTGGCTTCCGGTGGGTCCCCAGCGTATGTTTAGAAAAATCAGAACGATGGTTTTAAATACATATTTTTCCTGTTGCATCTACAAAAGTTTCTATCGCCCACTTAACTATCGCCCAGTTGACCATAGCCCAGAGTGATACGCTCAGTTCTCCGTCGCCCAGATGTTGCTTATCAATTATAATTTTATATCATTTACAAAATTTTGTTTCTTAGTAAATAAAATTTAATTTAAATATCCATGAAATTAATTGCGAAGACATCTCAAATGTACTGTCTTTTTTCCCAATTTATTAATCTTATAGGCTACTTAATAAGTACTAACTGATTATAATAACTTTATTTCCAATAATTTTTTAATTAGAAATTCACAGAAATGTGTCAAATATCAATTTGTATGACATATTTAAAATGGAAAACGGTAGAGAAATTATTCTAATTTCTAAGTTAAATGATTGAAGCAATAGATAAATAGAAAAAATTACCAATTGAATTCACGTTCTGGAACAAATAAAATAAATAAAATCGAAAGTTAATCGAAGAAAATTGATTTCCTTCGTACAAAAAACACAATGAAAAATAATTGAGGCATTTAATATTTATAATACTCGTATAATAGGGTTGCACGGCTGAGTAATTTAAGTGACTATGTGATCGGTTGTGGTTCCGAATTAAATGTTTTTCAGTTTTTAAAAGCACCATAAGTCATCTCACGGCTGTCAAATCTTTGATTTATTATTTTATAATTCTTAAAATAAAATAGTTATATAATGCAATAGAAATAGAACTATATTTCTACAATAACGTCACTTGAAAACTATTTCTTTGTTTCCCTTCACTTATTTTTTTTTTTTTACAATCTTATGTAATGTAGTGAGAAATTCTTCAAAAGAATTAATCCACTTTTAAATATTTTACAGTATTTTTTATATAGGTCACTGTTAAATACATACCTACATATATTCACTACAAACATGGACAATAGTTATTATTTCTATTACTCATCTGCAACAATACAAGTAATTTCGCAATATACTTCCTTACTATATTATTTTACCATTAACAATGCAAATAATTTTGTCCTTCATACTTAATTGGAGCACTTGCGTAATGGAAAAGTAAAAATAATGTAAATATTTATTTTTATGTCACGAATTCTTTGATATTACTTGTATGTTAAAATATATTTTAAAATATTTTTTTTAAATATTTTATGATGTAATGTATTCAGGTTTATCACAAGAATGAGTAAAATATGCGTTTAACATAAGATATGTCTCATAAAACTTTCTGTACTGGTTTATACTATACATAGATAAGAATTTAAACGCAACAATAATTGCATATAACTAGCTTATATAATTGCAGTCATAAAGTAATTAACGAATAGATAAACCTTGAAAAATGATGCATTATTGCAAATTATGATTTTATTAATTAAAAAAGTTTTCTTGTTATTAATTCAATTTTATTATATAACTTACAAATATATTTTCATTATCTATAATCTAACAATGTACAATAAACATACTTTTCTCGTACGTATCAATTTAATAAGCTGCATAATGTTAGTTTTTGTAAGTCAGCATTCAGCAATATAATTAATATCAAAGCAATATTATAAGCGTATGTATTTATGTGTGGAACTATACAAAACTTTATGAAAAGTTATTTTTGAAAATTATTTTTTACAGCCCCCTTTCTAAAATTTCTGTTTCTGTACTGTTTGACATATTGTTCATCTAGCTTCTTTTGCGCCTGTTGTTCTATAAATTGTTGTTGTCTTTCCAAAGCCAATTGTCTTGCGTCTTCTTGCCTAAAAATAATTAAATATTTATAGCAATAATCATAGAATTAAATAATACCATTACCCTCCTTCTATTCTTAAACTATTACCCTAAAACAGGGGTCGCAAACTGGCGGCCCGCCAAAGTTCTGCAAACGACCCTCAGCCTTAAGAGGAATGGAACCCCTGCGTACTAGATATGAAGCGAAAATGCAAATAAATTTTTCATATACTAGAACTATTAACATTTTCAAAAATTAAACATTAGACGAACATACTTCTGACATGAACCTACATTTTAAAAAAAGTTTTATTGAAATCTATTAGTATTTGACTTTGATTTTATGGGAAAAACGGCATTTCTCGTTTTTGCTACAAAAACAAGGTCAAATACTAATAGATGTCAATAATACTTTTTTTTTAAATCCAGGTTCATATTAGAAGTATGTTCGTCTAATGTTGAATTTATTAAAATATTAATAGTTCTCTGCGATTTTTTGCGATTTTGACCATTTTTGAGATTTTCATACTTTATTATTTAGAAATTGAACTAATATTATGTAAATTGGTTCCGCATAAACGAGTAATATTGTATTTTCGAGGCTGTATCTTTGCCCATTTTTGGGCATTAACCCTAAAATGGGTATTTTGGGAGTAGAAATTTGAACACAAAAATCTTAGGAACGGTAAAATATATTGACTATGGTTTCAAAATTTGGAATCAATATGTTGAGGAATAAATGAAAAGATAAAAATTAAATTTTTGAAAATTTTTAACTTTTTAAAAGCGAATTGAGTTTTTATTCAGGATTATAATTATAATCCAAGATTTTGTATATTACATATAAAAAAAAATTGGATTTTGAAATCCGTGATTAAATTTTGTTTATGAAACCGGGCATTAAAGGTGTACATGGGAATCAGTTTTTTTGCAAATTCCTGCGTGCCTAATTATTTTAAGCTAAAACGCGTCAAATAAAAATTTTAAGGCATAAAATTCTGCATCTAATTCAATAAACAGAATTACCTTTGCATGTTTTGTAATTAAATATGAAATTGAACAAAAAATAAATAAATGCTTAACGTTTTATCTGTTAAACCTAAGTTAACTTATTTGACGTTTCTGACAATTTGATTTGAAAAATATCGCTAATTATGATAATAAGGGCCGATATTTCCATCTTCGGATAAAGTGCTGGATAACTTATCTGTCGGATAAATGAACAATATCGCATCAAAAAATGACATTCAATATAATTTACATCATTTATGCTTTTATTTCGAGGCGATATTTTATCATTTATCTGACGGATAGTTATCCTGAACTTTATTCGGAGACGGAAATACCGGCTCTAAGAGAAATATTATATTAAACTAATAAATAAAGTTAAAAATTACTGTTTTGTTTAAATAATATGAATTTAATAAGAATGCTGTGATGTACTTCCAACTCATTTCCAATACATCTAGTACTACAGAAGGATACTACACTTGTACCTAACTAACACTCTTTCTTTCAGTAATGCCAGTTTTTTTAAAATCGGCATGAAAATCCTCATTTCCGGACTAATTAGAGTCTTGAAAGTAAGATTTTCATGACTAGTCATGGAAGTAAAATTTTCATGACTAGTCATTTTTACTTTCCACTGTCTGTACTAATTTGATTCACTTTTCTAATGCTGCACCATTTTTTGAATCTATCGTACTCCTTTTCGTACCGCTGTTTGGATTTTTTTGGTAGTAAATTTGCCACAGTGCCTTTCGCAGCTTTAGTTATGTCCATCGGTACTTCATCTTGACCATCAAAATCATGTTCGCATTGCGACATCGTTTTGAAAAGGAAAATTACCGGTAGCAAGAAAGCAAACACAACGCGTCAAATTTTTGTACTCTAATAATAAAATTTGTCACTTTGTTTACTTGTCATGACAACGTTGTCTAAAATTTGTCACAGCTCTGATAATTTATGCAAACCTAATTTTTTCTATAATTTTAAGCTTCTATAATTGCCGATTTTTAAAAAAATATAATACATTACAAGTCATAAAAATGACTCAGAGGCTTTAAAGAAATGCTCGGACGCTACGCATCCTCGCATTCTTCAAACAAGCCTCCTCGTCTGCAATGAAACATTTTCATGACTTGTAATGTAATATACTATTTCCTGCTCCTCCTATATTCTCATTACGCGGCTAACGTGTATTTTTTGAAGACACATTTAGCAATTGTGAAATCACGCTCTTCTAGTATAAATACTCATTTTCTAATCATCTTAGACAATAAATCTAGAGACAAATTCAAATTTTCAGAAACGTCAAATAAGTTACGTTGTGAATAAGTAATTTTCGACATTTTCATATTTAATTACTGTCGACTACAAAGCATGTAACGGTAATACTGTTTATTGACTTAGATGCAGAATTTTATGCCCTAAAACTTTTATTCGACGCGTTTTTGCTTAAAATAATTAGGCGAGCAGGAAATTGCAAAAAACTGATTTCCCATGTTAATCTCCTACGTACATCTTTAAGACACGGTATATGTACATATATTAGATACTAATATTAATAGGTCATAGTTCTGTACCGGTCACGATCAAGTGGGCAAGAGAAGGGCTACTGGTCAAAGAGGCGATAGCCAACAACTATACCAATTTTCAAAATAATTAAATATTAAGTTAATTTTTGGATACAGAATACCGAAAATATTCACTCCAAAAGTGGATTTTTTTATAATTTCACAATATGAATACAAAATTTACTATACGCAAATCGTATTGAATTATTTATTTTGATATTTTCAGGTCGATAAATTCAAACCGAGATTTCTCAAATTAATCAAACCTCAACTCTAAAAGCACGGAGCTATCCGCACTGACTTTTATTTTATTTATTCTACATTATTTACCATTGTTGCGCATCCTGTTCTTGTTGAAGCTCTAACTGACTCATCATCTCTTCATTTTGTTGTTCTAGTTCGGCTTGTTGTTCAGCTAAATCTTCTTGCTCCCTAGCTAAATCCTGCTGCAGTTGTAGTCTATCGTAATAATCTTGCTGTTGTTGTAGGTAACTCTGTCTGGCTAGTTGTTGTTGTTGTTCGAAGGATAACGGAGCTGGATCTTCTAAATAAGATTGTTGTTCGTCGGAATAAACTGTGTCGGCTGCTCTTTTCTTACGAAATTGCTGAAAGATAAGAATTTAGAATTGTGTTGGTTGTTGAAAATTGAAAATAGATTAACTTACTTGTCGTGTTTCTCGTTTCTCGTATTGGAATGAGGGTTGGTCTATTTTATTGTTTTCGTGTTCGTTCTGCAAAATGTACTTGTTTACTTATTTATTTTCACTTGTCATTTCTATGATGATAATAATACGATAAACAATAATTCATATCACCAAAACTCAAAGGATCAGCATAAAACGATAAAACAAACACATTATAAAATGTTTCAGAGTCGGATTTCACAAAAATTGTTCTCTTTTTGATGACATATTCTAGATTTAAGTTATTCTGTTATTATTTACAAACCAGGGTGATTCACAACATTATATACAGAAGTAGGCAAAAAATAGGTAGGTAGACTTGATGTACTTTTATTAAAAATGAATTTTATCTTCATAAAAATATAATGTAAAACCGGCTTTCATTATAGCGATTTTATTATAATAGTACGCTCGTAATACGGGTCAAAGAGTATTTCAATTGTTTCGTTCATATAATTTATAATATAAATTACGCAACAAAAACAAACTGGACATTTTATTTTATTTTTACTATTGTTGATTGTTTACTTTTGTTTTCTTTGAACCCTGTCAAACGTCAATGCGAATCAGCAGCTGTAGGAAAATTTATTGAATAGAAATAAACAACAAATAAATTGTGTTCTAGAAATATTATATGTTGTAATGTTTTTCGGTTACGTTATGGAATAATTAAAACTGTCAACTTCGTAGAATTACTCATTACGCATTTCACAAACCTTTATCAAAGTTTACAAAATATTTGGAAATCTATTTACAATAAGGAATTACAAAAATGTATAAAAATAAATCATGGAATTTTTCAAGCCATTGTTAAAGATAGAGGAACCGAATTTGAATACATTTATGCTCTATCCGTTTTAACTATAGAGTGATGGGAAGATAGGTGCAGTTTGATCTTGTATTGTCTTGATTAGATAATACCCCGGCACTATCTAATCAAACAACAAGATCAAACTGCACCTATCTTCCCATCACTCTATAGTTAAAACGGATAGAGTGTAGTATTTTGTCTCGGTCGGTTAAATGTTTATAATTAATAATATTAATACACGATTTTTGCCAATGAGCGGTTCGCGAGTTACTAACAACACATCTGCAAATCGGTTTAGTTCTCATTTTTGTGTAATGACGAATTTCATGCTGAATTCAAATTTTCAAACCGCGTTATCATATCTTTAACCGCGTCACAGTGGCGTATGAATTTATAGGACAGCGTTAAAAAAATATTTAAAAATCATCGATAATAATTTTTGATTGACCAATTTTTACAATATACATAATTGTTTATAGCACGTCAAAGATAATGAACATAAAATGACAAACATTAAAGTAAGAAATACTGTGGTATGTATACTCCATCTAAAATTAGTCGTAAGAAACCGTGAAAGAAGCTGTAGATAATATAGTATAGTACTTATATATTCTTGCACTGACTAAAAATAATAATTTGTTAGTAATTTTTTTTACTTGAATTTAAAATTCTTTTAAATTTAGTATTTTAAACGATGCTGGTATGGTATGACTAGCAAATGAAAGTTGACGTTTAAATTATTTTATAGATGTGGTTTCTTTTGAAACCCTAGAGAAGAATAGATTTATACGAAATATTCAGGTATGAAAATTTTGCATGAACCCATTTAAATACTGGACTAGAAAAGCACAGAAGTACATTACTATGTGTGAAAATAGGTGGCCGACTAGGGTAACTGAATTTTAAATATTTTAAACATTTTTCGTTTATGTTGATTATAACAAAATATTTTGATCTTAAAACTATTTAGTTTGGCAATTCTATCATATACGATTATTTTTAATTTCCTCTAACAGTAATAGGGGATTCCACCATTTTTTTTTATATTATTTTATCTGAACGTATAAGTAAAACTAAAACTGTCGGTGAAAATCTGGTGAAAAAAATCCTATTAATAAGCGAATTACAGTCCTCCGAAATTTGAAAATATAGATGTGACGTCACATATATAAGTTTTTATATCAAACTATTTTCTCGGCGGACCTAAATGTTTTTGAAATATATGCCATTTCCAAATTATATTTATAAAAAATCTGATGTGGACACCACACGACTTCCTTGTACACAAGACCAATATGAAGTATAGACCCAAGTATATAATTGCACATATTTGACGTAATTTGACATTAGCATCTATTTTTTATTTTTTTGTTATTTTTTGTCCTAATCCATAGCAAGCTTCATTACAAAAACCTAAAATTATATAAGTTTTAAATATACATATCTCGCTTATACAAAGGGTTAATTTAATAATACTTGATGTGCTAGACGCAGAATTTAATTCTCTAAAATTTTTATTTGAAGCATTTATTTCTAAAATCAAAATGAAACCATTTTATCGAAGAAAAACTGTTAACACCTTCAGGTAATATGCCACTTCCGGTTAGCCTGTTTTAACCAAAATCCACTATGTTATTCCAATTGACATAAAAGTCTTATATACCAAATTTGAAAAGTGTTAGATTATATTTTAAGATAGTTTTTCATTAAAATCTATTCTAGGCTTCAAATGAAGTACCATTTCTAGAAATTATGTAATGACCAAAAAGGGAGGTGCACAACTAGATGTTATAGCAGTCCTAAATACAAAATTTCAACTTTCTACGGCTTACCGTTTTTGAGTTATGCGAGATACATACGCACGTACGCACGTACGTACGTACGTACGTACGTACGTACGTACAGACGTCACGACGAAATTAGTCAAAATGGATTCAGGGATGGTCAAAATGAATATTTCCGTTGAAATCTCAAAACCGAAATTTTTCGCGATTACAATACTTCCTTTACTTCGTACAAGGAAGTAAAAATAAATGAATATTATACTGTACAAGTCGACATGATTTATAATTGGAAATGTATTTAAATTATTAAGTTTAATGCAAAATATTTATGTTCAAATAAAAACTATTTGAGAATTGTACTACTGGACAACTGGACTGATAGCTACGCCTCCGCTATTTGAATTTCTCTACTTCCAATGGTAGTAGGCTTCGCCCCTAACTCGGCATTCGTTATATATTTATAGGTGGTCTTTGAGTCGCCAATCTAAATAATATATATGGATTTCATATGAGTGACGAGCTGCTAAAATAAAAACTTCCTTATTTCCGAAGTATTTCAATTATATCATTTTATTTCTTTATTAATATTCATTATTAAGCATATACTTTCACTATTTTTTACTAATTCCTCTTAATTCGATTGAGCTATAATCCCCTATTCCGACTCGAGGATTGTTTACACCTGAGACGAACGAACTAGAATTTGTTCCTAGTGTTATAATTGTGTGTTTCGCCTACTTTTATATAATTATTATTATTTTAATGTATTTCGACTAATACTTCGTATTTATAGCAGCACGATAATGTAGGTATTGAGAATTGTTTTAAAAAAAGCTTATAATGTGCGCGATTTCATGTTTTAACAGTCTACTTCTTTCGATGCCTCGAGGACTGTAAACTGTTATAAACAGTAAAACCTATTGTATTAAATACCTTATATTGTTTATTTTGTAATAATGCCCAAGGTCAAGACCTTGAATTTTTCATCCCCGTCCCCACCTAAACAACATATGTAAAAATCGTTTCTACCGCAACTTTTGCAGGGTAAAAAACTGTATTGACTGGACTATAAATAAAAATCTAGTAAATTTGTAAATTTTATAAAGAAGGTCGACTAAAAATTTTTGTGTGCCCCACATCCAAAAAGTGTTATTTCGTTCTCGTCTGCTTTCTGGACTCGGCTTCGCCTTGGCAAAAAGAAATTCACTTTTGGTTTTGGTACACAAATAACTATTTTTAAATGCTGGTTCATATCGCAAATATGTTTGTCTAATGTTTCATTTTTTAAAATGTTAATAGTTGTAGTACAGGAACAATTTATTTAAATTTTCGCAAACAGGTGTACAAAATACTCTTAATTTGCAAAAACAGTTGTTTCACAAATTATTTTAAAATAAAAATTTCATTTCGTATTCGTATATTTTGAACCACAGATTAAACGATTAAAACATTAAAGTATTTTTCTAATAACAATTGGAAGTAGTTTTAGTTATGCAGATTCGTTGAGTTTCGGTAAAATCAGCCATAAGAAAATCATACTCTTTCTGTCCAACCTAGGCACGATATCTTCGTGCATCCATAATTCAATCCAGACTCATCACAGAAGCAATAATTGCATTCTATTTTAAAATTTGATCCAGGAGTACAAACCATCCTGTCTCCATTTTTCATTGGAATCAGCGCTAGAACAATTAACAAATTACAGTGAAAATCGATTAAAATCACAAAGAAATAAATGAATATAGTGAACAGTGATTAAAGCTAAGGTTATGTCTGTAAAACAGTCGAATGTCAAGGTGCGGCGCCATTTTATTACGAAATTCAGTCACGAAAGGTTCCGATTATGGAAATCTGGCACACATTTTATGCAGGAGAATTGTTTTTTAAAGTTTTATGATGGATATGGCTCAGTTAAATTCGAATAAATTGGAATTAAATAGGTGTTAATCAATTAATTTCATAGAAATACAACAATCATTTACAGGCCGATTCACAAAAATATTTAAGCTAATCCTCATTTTTGGATTAGTGATTTCTATTCTATCCCGTTATTTAAAATTTAATCTTCATTATATTAACAAAAAAGATAGCTACTTGGATTAGTTTTGACTATATTTTAAGAAATATATTGTCAAAATTAGAGTAAAGTTCGCTGATCCAAAAATATCTGTATCCTTCTTCATTGTCTTTTCTCTTTAAAATTACATTGCAAGATCAATTTTGACAACTTGACTTTTGAATTGAATGATGATAAGACACACGTTTCTCTGTTCATAGCCTACTCCGAGTTAGGAATTTTTTTGAACACACTGTATAATTATGTAAAGCTGTATGCTTGAAAACAGTTTGGGGTTTACTGGAATCGAAATTGATAATTAAAATGGAAGGTTTTTCGGACTGAATACAGTTTGTTACGACACGTATTACGAGCGCATTTTTATAATAAAAGCGGTTTTATGGAGCGCTCTTTTACATTATGAGAAGAGTGCTACATAAAAGCACTTTTATTTTAAAACTATCCTCGTAATATGGTCCATCATTATTATAAGTTTATATTTTTTCTGTAATAAGAGAAAATATATTAATATTACTAAAGGCCGGTTTTATAAACGTCCATTTAAATATATATATATATATATATATATATATATATATATATATATATATATATATATATATATATATATATATATATATATATATATATATATATATATATATATTTGCCTAAAAAATTGAATGATATGTTCAAATTCTACAAGATTTCTGGATGTGCCAATCTACTTCAATTCACAGATATCAGAAATGACGATATATATCTTTACCGGTGAGACCGCTTACCAGGCGTCACCTCATGGATATTTAAGTAGTGGGGACAGGGGTCACTTTTATGCTATTTGAAATCATTTTTGAGTGACGTCGATCGTCAATTGTTTTCGTATAACATATCTTGCTACACTCTTATGTTATTAGAACGACAAAATGTCAAGAATATTAATAAAAATTGGAGATAATATATGTTAGTTATTGTTTGTATCATAAATTCACTGAATAAAATGATATTAAAACGGGTAATCCAATTGCTGTAAGACGGAACTTGAATACTATCACTTAAATATTAAGCTAAGTTCAAACAAAAAAATCTGATGTAGCCAGCACATTACCTTCCGTAAGTTCTATGTATTTTATACAATTTCCATACAGACAGTTCCTTGCGTAAGATTCTATATTTCCAGTACATTACGTTCCCTCAGTTCTATGTATTTTGTACAAATTCCATACAGAAAGTTTCTTAGAATTGATTGTATATTTGCAGTAAAATTACAAACATACTATGTCAATCGCACTTGACATAGATATCTGTCTATCAGAATTTTTAAAATTATTAACTGTTTCCAGTATTATTGCATAGCTAGCTGCTTTATGAAATTTAATTTCTCTATAATTTTTTAACTTAATATCCATTGAATTTGAAGTATAATATGTAATCAAATCGTATAGAGACTCTAAAACGTGCTTATTACTTAAAAACTTACCATCGAATTTTTGACCAAAAACAATTAATACCTTCCTTAACTAAACGTATGACGGAAGGTAAAAATGCAAATCGAAATTGTGACAGCAATGCATAATTTGATATTTCATTTCGATGCAATATTGTCAATTTAAGGACCGCTTAAAATTTTAATTACAGGAGTGAAACCGGCCATTGGGGTAATATAATTAATAACAAAATGCAAAATTACCTCTAACCTTGAAATTAAGTGTAAATAAAAACTATATGTATATATACGTAATGGACCTTTCCAATTTAAAGACATAGAAGATATGCGCAATGGGGATCTGCGCATAGTAAGAACAACTGAGATCTATGACGTTTGATTCTAAAAAAATTAGACGTAAAATGTAAGATAACTTTAAAAAATCTTTTCGAAATAAGTTACAAAAGCTTTTATTGAAGATAAAATGTCTAACGATGCAAATTTTCACTGAGAATACAGGTATTTTAATGACTGCAATATTTTTGACGTTTCGCTTGACAGCCCAACTGGCAGTTGTTCGCGCCATTTTCTTACTATTTGCAGCGATAGAAAGAGATAGCCCTTAAATTGGAAATGTCCATTCGTATCGTCTTAAATAATAAATAGTATTAAGAGAATATAAAGAGAAATTATTAGTCGACATGTCAACCATGCCAGAGGTCCCAACAGCAATTTTCTCAGAGAGATTTTTTACATATTGAGTAATCTTAACCACTCTTTGAGAAACGTGCTGTTACGAATTCTGGCATGGTTGACATGTTGAGCAATCTTAATTTATAATTTTATTATTAAACATACAACGATACAACTCATTTAATGACCTGTTATGGTTTTGACGATCCTGATTCAAATCCGACCAAATACAACTTAAAAAGGGATGAAAGTTATTCCGGTGGCGGTACATGGCAACTGGGCGATGGTTAAGTGGACGAGGGTCATCTGGGCGAAAGAAACAAAAATTTTGCACGCTTAGCAGTCATAAAATATGGGAGAGTTTTTTGCAATAGGGAAAATAATTTTAAAATGTTTTTTTTTAACTTTAACATCCTAATCTAAAAATCAAATTAACACCTATTATTTTATTGACCAGATGTCCGGCGCCCATTACGGTTGCCATGGCAAACCTTCTATATTTAATAGGAGTCTCCTATACTTTGTTGAAATCTCCTGTATCCTATAAACAAGATAAATTCTCCTATATTTTCAGTAATTCATTGATTAAAATTACAAATACTAATAACTGGAAATTTTGAAATGAATTGCTAAGAATTTTATTTTTATTCTGTTAAGACAGAAAAATATTTATTGAAAGAAGCTTAAAACCACGAAAATTATAAAAACTACACATTTTTTTGCAATAAGTTTTATTTTTTTTGTTAGAGCCCGATTTTTGATCGGCCGACAGTTTAATCGGTTGCTTAATTACTGCGAAGACTATAGTGAGTGCGCACACCCAACGATTCGGAATCACTATAGTCGTCATTGCAACCGATTAGACTGTCGGCCGATCAAAAATCGGTAGTCTACGGGGGCTCTTAGTGTTATTATATTATAAAATTATAATACTTAAATAAAAAATTTGAAATTAAAATGTGTCCTATATTCACCAAAACTCCTATATTTTTTGTAAATTTTGATCTATATAAATGCTTCTAAAATCTGGCAACCCTAGGTGCCCACTTGGGTATCGCCCAGTTGTCAGTTATCCATCGCCCAGTTGACCGTGTCCTGCCCCGGTGGTGATTTTAGCAAGACAGCTTTTGAGGCACCTAATGTCGGGTAAGCGCCCGCTATGAATAAAAGCAGAGTGGCACACCCAGAAATGGGTAATAAGCCAATATGATATATGTATTTTATTTATTTATTTACTTTATAAACAAACAAATTAAAAATGATTTAATCCCCAACAATTAAAAATGAAACCAATCCTTACAGCCTCCTTGCACAATTCCAATTAGTACAACAATCACTAGCTTCACCTCCATTTCTACAATGACACCAGCTCAAATTTTTATCACGAACTGGATGTGGACTTCCTTTTCGCAATGTTTTATACAAGCCCTGGCCTGGCACGGAAGGAAACGTATATGAATTTGTCACTAGCACAATAAACAACAATGCATCCACCATTTAGCTTTAGCGCAAACAGAACTAGCCATTCACTGGCCTCAGAATTTTGATAAAGGCCGGCCCTTTGTTATTCAAATCAAAGTCGGCGACGCTCTGGAACAAAATCAGCGAGGATCTGCTATTTGGATGTTTTCTACTTCCGACGATTATTATATAATGTGAAAATTATAGTAGATTAATTATTTTTTGTTTTATTGTTAGTCTTTTGTTCAAAGGCTGCTCTACTGGAAAATGGTTCATTTAAATTTTAATTCTATTGAGACAATTATTCTGTTTAATGACTAAGTAATTATATTTTTTTGCACTTGTTGCTATAAATATTCATGAAACAATTAATATTTCGTCTTGTCTTTTATCCATTATTGAGTGTGACAATCTGTTTTGTTTTTTCTACGGTTTTGCTAATTGAATTGATGATATACAATAGACCACAATTACCAAAAAACTGATAAAAAAAGAAATTATCTTTTTTACTATTTTTACACAAAGAGTTGAAATTAAACCAAGATGCTTTATCTTACATTACTGATCCATTTAAAGATACGTAGGTACATACATAATAATTACTACGTTAAGGATTTAATTTTTTGACTTATCATCGTCATTATGTATGACCTATTCGTATTAGCGCAGTTATAGTCATTATTCCGTGCGACCGTCTATTTAAATACTAGAAGGATTTCAATATGACAAACAAATATTAAGTCAGGCCTTAAAAGAGTTCATTTATAGCCTCAACTTGAAGTGAAATGACTTTTGCTGACATTCACTCATGAACAGCAGGCAATGGACGCTTTCAGTTGCACTCTACATCTGAGTAAACAATTCAGCAATAACAAGTAAGCATTTTAGCGTAGTGCTGAACGACATGCGGAAAATTTAACCTGTTAACTATCAATATTATATATTCAGGGGCAGAGCTGGGCAATACTTGCAAGGAAAGTACTTTATTAGGCTTGCAAGTACTTTGAGTACTTCAAGTACTGTACTTGAAGTACTTTCTATTTATAGTACTTTGTACTTGACAAAGTAAATCTATTCACATGTACTTGGTACTTAGTACTTGGAAAAATACTTGAAGTACAATGAAAAATACTTGAAGTACTTTAAATGTACTTGAAGTACTTTAAATGTACTTAAAGTATTTTAAATGTACTTGAAGTATTTTAAATGTACTTGAATTACTTTACGGGGTCTCGTGGCCGCGTGCCTGAGTGTCAGGTCGAGAATCTGGAGAACCGGGTTCGATCCGGACCGACGCCAATTATTTCCAATTTTAAATGGCACAAAATTGACCCCTGTGGTGCACTCTATACGCCAGCAATGAGTGCCCGAGAGGTGACGCCTGGTAAGCGCCCGCACGGTGCAAATATATCATCTTTACCGATATCTGCTTCTGCTTACAAAGCAGATTGGCACACCCAGCAATGGGTAATAAGCCGTGATGATATATTTATTTTATTTGAATTACTTTAAATGTACTTGAATTACTTTGTTTGTCTGTCAGTGTTTCTTTTGCAGAGGTGTGAATTTCATTAATAAATATATTTTCAGCGATAATATGAAAGTAAAGATATATTTGCAAATTTTTTGGCATAAATAAATTAATTCTAATCTGCGCATATTGCATATACATAAATGTTTGTATTACCTAACTACAGTGCTAGGACTTTGCGTATCGCCTGGCGATCGCATAACGTAAAAATGACGTCATTCTAACATCTCTGTACAGCTTCTCGCATCGCATGGCGATCATATGACGTCAATTTTACGTCATGAGATCGCTAGGTGATACGGCAGTCCCAGCGAGGAACTCTTGTTTTAAATAACCAAATAAATATCGCATATTGAAATTTTTGTCAACAATCACCTTTTAAGGTCCATATAATCAGAAAAATATCAATTATCTGAAAAAGTACTTGCACCCAAATTTACAAGTACTTTTTTAAGTACTTGGTACTTTCAAGTACTTTAGAAACTAAAAAAGTACTTGTACTTCAAGTACTTTTAAAACCATCAAGATACTTGGTACTTGTACTTCAAGTACTACTTTCCGGTACTTTGCCCAGCTCTGTTCAGGGGTACGGGTTAGATTTCCAATATTTATCTTTAGTTTGAGTTTTAGAAATCATGGAAGATTTATACCTAATAAAATGAACTGTTGGACGACGATAAAATTAAACAATTAAATATAATAAAACGGAAGAATACTACCAAATGCTGTACAACTTCTTCAGTTAAATCAATTTCAAGGCGATCAATTCCATTTTGACATCTAACCTACTATAAATCAACACTTGCTGACAGAAATCAGCGCGTTTCAAATGCACTGAATCGTTGACTCAGCTGATGACGACAGTAATTATTAGTGATGGGATCATTCGAATGAAAATAATCGAAATATTCGATTATGAAAATGTCTCGAGATATCTCGAGTGATTTTTAAATCATTCGAATGATTATATCGCTCGAATGATATTTCGAGAACTCGAGTGCGCTTAAATCATTCGAATGATTTTATCGCTCGAATGGTATTTCATGTGTAGACTGAATATCTCGGTTAAAGTCGAGAACTCGAGTGCGTTTAATTATAAACTTATCAATTCGTTCAGTTGAATTTAGCGACACAGCAACTCAGTTTCTGAGTGCTACTGAACGCGCCCATTTTCTTAGGAGGCTTGTAAAGATTTGAAACAGTCCATACCTCATCAATAAATATTTAAAGCGCCCTTCGAGCGAGTAACATATTTTTTATTTAAACTAAAAGAAAATATAACATTTGAGAACTCCATTGACTCTGTGAGCGTTTGAAGAAAAAATTGTAACTATATTTTATGTGGAGCTAAAGTGACTTTTTGCGACTCATTTATAGTTCTCAAACGCCTACAGATTCACCACAACAAGTATCACTTTAGCTCCTTATAAAATAATATATTATTTATTAACACTTACTTGTAAAGTATCACTTTATCTATTAAAACTCGTTATTAAAGGAAAACTTTACGATGAGAATGTATAAAAATTTCTTTAAACAAGATTTTTTTGTTTCTTGTTAATATGTACAATCTGCCTACATAGTCAATAAGTACATTTTTTGTTTATTTAAATTGGCATGGGGGGATTATTACCCAATGGTAACTTCCCCATTGAGAGGCTTCTCAGGGGAATCTGTGTGGGATGTCCAGTGGTTTGTGCCGTTTCAATCTTCTTTGTTCTTGGCTGTTGTCTAGAAGGTTTAGAGCTGTGTGATTTGGGTGATTTTCTAATCTGCGTAAATATTTTTCACTAGCAATTTTTGCTTCTTCGCTCACTGTTCTAATGTTCATGTCGTCATGCAGGGCGTTATTTTGTATATACCATGGTGAGTTTGTTATGAATAGGGTTTTTTACTGAAATCTTTGTAGAATTTCAATATTTGAGTTACTAGCTGTTCCCCATAACTGAACTCCATACGTCCAATTAGGTTTTAGTATCGTTTTGTATATTAGGAGTTTATTATCCAGTGATAATTTAGATTTGGGTCCTATTAGCCAGTAATACTGCTTTAATTAATCACAAGTGAATAACAGAAAATATATATATATATATATCCATGTAACAACCAATAAAATTTGCGTTGGTAACTAGATAAATTAAATAAATAAATAAATATCAAATAATGGCATTAATAATAGTTTTTTAAAATTAAAAAAAAACAAGCGTCTAGGTATAGCGATGACGCAATCGCGCTAGCAGCCGGGCTACGTAAACAAACAAGCCGCGACGTGTTTAACTACTTCCGGTCGCCTGAACCTTTTGTGTTCATTGTTATTATGCGGTCGAACATTCTAGAGCTCTGTGGAAGATAATGGCAGCTGTGTAAAACGTTGTGGAGGTCGGTAGGCGGACAGTTGAACGTGATATAAATAAACAGTGACATGAATAGTCGAAATAAATAGTTACTAAGGGGCTGTCCTTAAACTACGTAACGCTTCAAGGGGGGGGAAGGTCAAGAGTAGCGTTACGCAGTGTTACGAGGGGGTGGGGGAGGGTTAATGTGTGCGTTACGTAACGATAAAATATAAAAAAAATTGCTAAACTTGCTTTAATAGTTTTGAAATATTCAAATTTCGCGGTGCTAATTCGTATATGCAGGCAGTCGTTTGTTTTCAATAACAGTCAACATAATATGTCGGGCACAGTTTAAATTCGGGCCAGTGGTCTTTCATTCGTGCAATGCAATTCATATTAAAACATGAATTCAAGTAGTGTTGAAAAGGAAAAACTTTTCAATAGTTTGTTAAAAGCATATGGAAATGCATATGCTTTTAATTTCTGTGCTGTTATTTTTTCATCTTTATGTACATTAATTTAATTAGTTTCTGTTTCAAATTTTAACTGAATATTAAAGAGGCCATATACTTTTATATACAGTAAAAAAATTGGGGTGACAAGCCGTAGTGCAAGAGTAGTACATTATTTTTTATCTTTATGTACATTAATTTAAATAGTTTATGTTCTGTTCTGTTATTTTTCATCTTTATGTACATTAATTTAAATAGTTTGTTTCAAATTTTAACTGAATATTAAGGAGGCCATATACTTTTATATCGAGTAAAAAATTTGGGGGGTCAAGTACTGCGTTACGTAATATATGGGGGGGGGTTCATATTTGCGTTACGGGTGCGTTACAAAGGGGGGAGGGGGTATCAAAAATTTGCTAATTTTGCGTTACGTAATTTAAGGACAGCCCGTAAGATCGTATAAATAAATAGTCGTGTTAATTGGTTAAATAAATAAATAGTGTTAGAGTTATCTAGTTAATTATAGTTTTAGTCTTAATTAGATTTTAAATTAGTATTTAATATTAGTAATAGTCATTTTTATTATAGTTTAATAAACACTTATTTTAATTAATAATAATTGCCTAATATTTACACTTCACCCAAATAAATTTAAAAAAAAAACATTACAATACTTTAAAGATAGGTGTTGGAAAAAAAATGCATATCACTCGAGAGTAGGTAAATATGTCTTAACTTACTTGGACCATATTTATTAATTTTTTTATTTAGCATATAACATTAAAATCATCACTATACTTCCATATAATTACACATATCTGTAGAAAATAGAAATATTATGCTACACAAACAAACATCAAATTACATAAAAATAATTGATCGCAAAAAATATCATAAATTACTATTGATAGGAAATGTATTTTCTGAATTTTGAAGGAAGTCGTCTACTGCTATTAATTAGTATTAAAGACTTATCAATTCAAATCCTGTTTTCCACATAATATTATGATATATTTTGTGTGCAGATAAGTAGGGGAGACCGGTGTCAATTTTTACAAAATTTAAATTTTTATTTTTCACGAGTTGTTGCATTTTGAAATTTTGATATTACCTATATGAGAACCTACGTACCTTAGTGAATAATATTTTGAATTTTAAACTTTTGAAAATGTGACAAATATAAAAGTATAAGGATTTTTAGTCAGGCATTACAAATGTTACAAATGACACCTAACTGGTGTCAATAGTAACAGGGCCAGTGTTAATTGTAACAAATTTTAACAGTGATATAATAAGATAAAATAACAGATAAAAGAAGAAATTATTGAAAAAATACCTCAGAAAATACAAAATTCAGATGACTCAACTATAAGCAAACAAAATATATATTCTGTTGGTGATATGGACCATTTTGACCAATGCCTTTATGCTAACGGAATTGCAGTTTAGGTAAACATAAAATAGGTCTTTCTTCGTACAATTTAACTTGCTCGGTGTCCAGATTTTACATTTTCGCCACTGCAAGCAATCTCCTGTGCTCAAAAAATGTGGGCCAATACATATCAGAGAGTTTCCTCATCGGAGCCATCTGAAGAGTAATCTACGACTGTTACTTTTGGAACTGTTTTTCGTTTGTTTGCTCTTCTTCTTTTATGTTTTCGATAGCAGTGGTTTTTTCTTGTAATTTTTATCATGGTCAATACTGTACTTAATTATTAAACACGTTACAATCGACACCGTGGCATGTGTTACAACTGACACCGCTTAACTTATAAAAACATTATTTGCTTTTTTGTATTTGTTAGGTAATAATTCGAAATGTTTTTTAATGAAAAATAAAAGCAGATATAACTCAAAAACTGATCCTTAACTTGAAATATTTCCGAGCAGAGCACTTATAGTGTTTTAGAAACAATGTGTGTCACTACCTGTATTTACTTTTTTGCCGATTTACAGATATTCGTCAGAAACAGACGCCGTATTTGCGCGTTTGTACTTACACTAAATACCAAAGAGCTATGACTCTTACTGCTTCACTCTGCAAGCGCGTTTTAATCTACTTCGAAAATATGACAATTGACACCGGTCTCCCCTACACATAATAGCTATGATAAAATTCAAAATGTTTATTTCAACAGAATTACAATTAATAGTTATTTAACTATCAAGTGTGTTAATTAATCGCCAATTAACACACATGTTAAAATATTTTTCCGTTGCCCGTATCAATTTGGAGAAAATCTAATTTTATTACTTGACAAAAAATTTAGGTTAGTAACCTTTGACGCATAAGTTTTGACAATTGTGGTATGGTAAGTGGTATCTTTGGTTACCCACTAAAATACTTTATTAATAGAAATTCTGCATTAATGGGGCCATTAATGAATGAGTTTCTATACATTAACATAACCTATTAATAAACGGTCAACTGAAAAATAACCTTAAACTGCAGATATTTCATACATTATTAGATCATTTGGAACCATATTATTTATATATTTATAAACTACATATAAGTAACTTTGTATTTCAAAAGCTATTCTAATTTTACTAATAAACGTACATGAAATAAGTAAAGAATGCCATTATCAATATAGATATGATATTTACTCTTGTACGAAGGGATGAATTAGATGGAATGGTAAGTCCAAAATTCTGAAATTCTTTCCTGTAAAAAATTTTTTTTTAAACATTTAGAAATGAAAATGCTAAAGTAAATTTTGAAAAGTGGAACTGTAAATTCCTCAAGAGTAGGGTTATATTCGTCCGGAGCTATTGTCGGCCTTTATCGAGGAATGGATCGTAATAATTATTAATTAAATAAATGTTGACCAGGTGGTATCACATTTATTCATATACAGGGGGATGTTTCGGGAAACAATTTTATTCCATCTTCAGCCAGTTTACATTATTATATCTACAAATATTTTAATGGTTTGCGTACTTTTTTAAATGATAATAGGAATTGATGGGTCCCGAGGGAAAAATGATTGGACAAGCAGTCTACTGATGAAAATTATTTATTTCTAACCGACGTTTCGACTAAAACGTTAGTCTTCTTCACGTCGGTTAGAAATAAATAATTTTCATCAGTAGACTGCTTGTCCAATCATTTTTCCCTCGGGACCCATCATCCATTCTTCAGTCGATTATCGATCAAATTTCATAATAGGAATTATTTTGCTCATAAAATACCAAAATAAAATCTTGTAAAATATATCTTAACCATATAATACCCATGAATATTTTTTTTATATTATCGCAGTCAAACTTATTTTTGTCATATTTAACATTACAGCATCAACCCTTTTCTTTCTATAGGTCATTCACGAAAGCGAGAGAATTTTAAACTAACTCGCGAACAGAGACAAGTCCTTCTATGCGTCAGATGTCAGATGGGGATAATTTTCAAGCCGAACCAATAGAAGAACGTGGCTGTACCCGCGAGTTAGTTTAAAATTCTCTCGCTATCGTGAATGGGCTTTACCCCGTAATTACATTGGTACTAGAGGTGGGCGCGTGAGAAACTTTTTGTTCTCGATCACGCATGCTCCCGTAACTAAAAATGTAATCACGACCAATCACGCACGACTTTTTATGTTTGATTCACGATCACGCACGCTCACGATTTTATTTTGGCACTTAACGCCCGGCGGGTCACTTTCGTGTTACGTAATTGTTTCTATGTACATTTAAGCCTGTTTAACACAGTCATAAGTTGTTATCAAATTTGTTAACAAATTGGTAATAAATAGGTTGTTCTATTCCATCACAAATATCATTATAAATTTGGTAGCAAATTTATTAACAAAATTATGATCGTGTCCGACGGGTTTAAAGACATGTATATCTTTAGTGAAATCGGAGCAACTGTGTATACAATTTTGGGTACAACAATAACACTATTTTGATGCAAAGAATACTGTTGATGACACATTTGGACATACTAATAATAACAAGAATGTAAAGTAAAAGTGGAAATTAAGACAATTTTTTAAATAAAAAATATAAGTAAATTTGTACTAACGCCCGATTAAATTTCAGTCACGCCTGATCACGTACGATAATTTTTTAGTGCCTCACGCTCACGTCCAATCACGAAGCAAAATTTAAATTATATTCACGATCACGCGGGTCACGTCGTGACCCATCGTGACCCGACAAAATCACGGTCCGCGCCCACATTGGTACTTTTTAATAAATATACATATTTGCGAACGAAGATTGATCATTTAATCTTCGGAATAAATATTTCATGCATTAAATAATCAGTCACAATAAAAGGAAACTAATAAAAATACAATCCATTTTTAAGTTCTAACTAACTTGCAGTAAATATGAAGCGAAAATTCAAATAAATTGTTCCTAACTAATAACATTTTTTAAAAATCAACCTGCATTTTAAAAAATATTATTGAAATCAATTAGTATTTGACTTTGATTTTATGGGGAAAACTGCATTTTTCGTTTTTTACCTTCCGTCACCTTTAGGTAAGAAAGGTATTGTCTTTGGTCAAAAAATTCGATGGTGAGTTTTTGATGAATAAGCACGTTTTAAGGTCCCTAGAATACGATTTTACTATTTTTACGATAATGTCTGTATGCGTGCGTGTGTGTGTGTGTGTGTGTGTGTGTGTGTGTGTGTGTGTGTGTGTGTGTGTGTGTGTGTGTGTGACAAAATTTTCTAATGCGGTAACTCTAATACTACAATTCCAAAAATTATAATTCTTTCGTATTCCTCTTCGTTACATCCATGTGAAGAGCTGATTAGATTTTGGTTATAATTGGTCAACCGGAAGTACCCTCATTTAAAGATTTTAACAGTTTTTCTTGAAAAAACGATGTTAAATATCATTTTTTCACATTTAATGTTATAAATATTAAATAATATTTTATTCTCTATACGATTTGAATGCATTTTATACTTCATATTAAATGGATATAGAGTTAAAAACTTATAAAGAAATTAAATATCATATATATTAGTCAGCTATGTTATAACTCTGGAAACAGCTGCTATATTAAGAAAATTCTGATTGAAAAGTGTCAATCTTAAGTGCAGTTGACAGTATATTTGCGTTATAATTTTACTACTGGAAATATAGGATCTTTTGTTCTGTATGGAATTTGTATAAAATACATACAACTGCCTTAAGGTAATGTACAAGAAATAGAAATTTTGCAAGGAATTTTCTGTATGACATTTATACAAAATACATACAACTGACGGAAGGTAATGTGCTGGCCACATCAGATTTTTCTATATATAAAATAATACTTATTTTAAATGCTGATTCTTGTCAGAAGTATGTTCGCCTAATATTGAATTTTTAAAAATGTCGAATTGATAGAAAAATTGAAAGGAAAGTGAGAGCGGGGTGTATGGTAATGGGTGCTCTGGGTACGTTTGCTCGAAACGTAAACGTATCTAGAGAAGCTCGGTTAAGTGTGTATAATGGAGTGCTAGTGCCTGTTTTAATGTATGGAAGTGAATGTTGGCCATGGACGGGAAAACATAAAAAGAGAGTGACTGCCGTGGAAATGAGGTATTTGCGTGGTGTATGTGGATATGTAAGACGGGATCGCGTGAGGAATAATTTGATGTATGAAGAATGTATGGTTAGGAAGACTGTTAAGAGAGTAGGAATGAGCCAGTTGAGATGGTTTCGTCATGTGGAGAGAATGAAGAGTGAACGGCTTGTAAAGCGTATCTTGGTGAAATTGAGGGTGTTCGATTGCGTGGCCTTCTAGTGTGTAAGTGGATGGATGGGATTGATAAGGGATAAGGTGCTAAAAGAGAGAAAGTTTCCGAGTGGGAAGAGGAGAAGAGCGTGTATGACTGCGATTATGAATGTGGCCAAGGCGAAAGAAGTGTGCTTAGACAGGAATGTGTGGCGAAGGATGATTGTTTCGTAACTATTATTGTGGTCCGGTTGCGGTATTTCGCTACCGAAAATCTGTCACTTTAATATGTTAAGAGTTAGGAATATTTGTTGTATGATGTCAGGTTAGTAAGAATGTTGTTAAAGAGAGAGTGATTATTTTTGTGGTTGATGTTATTATTATTATTGTTTCGAGTTTGTGCTAACCCACTAAGTGGGAAACATAGGTATATAATGATGATATGATGATGATGACATTGATAAACTAGGAATAGCTATTCCTGTATTAAAAGGAAGCTATTCTGAATTTAACTCAATGACAGATAAATAACTGTTTAAAATGATAGTGCAAATTTTTTTTTTTCACGGCCTACCTGATTTTTTGTTCTCATTTTTGTTGGGACAGTATGTCCTGTTGAATAGCCAAAAGAAAATATTTAAATAAACATTCTAGAGTAACTCTCGTTCGTATAATTATTATCATTAGGTACCAACATGTGCGAATTGATATACCCAGAAATAGGTAATAAGCCATTATGATCCATTTATATATTATTTATTACTCACAATGCTATGTTGGGGTCGGGAAGTTGCAGGTGTCCGTATCCCGCATTTTCTCTTTCGTTAAACGAATATATTCTTGGTACTTCTTGTTCCGTTTTTCTTACCCAATCCGAAACCCGATCCCAATCGACCTGTGGGGCTGGCAAATAGTCTTCCCTTCTTTTATCTTTATCAATGTTATTGTTAAAAAAACTTTCTTTTAATCCTTTTGAAAATAATTGTGCCTGTCGTGATTCCTTTTCCTGTTCACTAAGTTTATCATCCTTATCTTCCGAATCGTGATGTGAAGTTGGACCATGAGGTTTTGCCAATTTTGTTATCAAATCGTCCTGTATTGCTGGGAAGTCTTTCCTATATATATATATATATATATATATATATATATATATATATATATATATATATATATATATATATATATATATAAGTTTTAAGTGGTGCACTATCTGGAGAACTATAAGAGCTACGAAGTCGGTTAAATTAGCAAACAATTTCTATTTTATAAGACTATTTTAATGATCAAAACGAGAATTTACCAGTGGTTCTCAAAATACTGGGTGCTACTTTCTTATTTTAAATGGCAACCTATTTTTTATTTGCTTATTCGATACAGTATTTTTTTCTGAATTCAACGATATGCATATATAATACTCTATTATTACAAAATATTTAAGAAAAATGCAAAATTAATAATGTACCATTTTTATTTAAATACCAAGAATTCTATGGAAAAAAACAAATAAATCAAATGAAGAAATAATTACAAAAACTTTTATAATTTTCTTTAAGTTGTGAATAATTATTATTTAATCAAGATGTTATAATTTTACTGGTAATATAAGATTTTTTGTTAGAAACTTTCTGTATGGAATTTGTATAAAATACATACAACTGCCTTAAGGTAATGTACAAGAAATATAATCTTTTGCAAGGAACTTTCTGTGTGATATTTATACAAAATACATAGAACTGACGCACGAACTGACGGAAGGTAATGTGCTGGCCACATCAGATTTTTTCTACATAAAATGTATACTTCCTACACAGAAAATGATTCATTTTAGTGTTACAGAAATACACATGAAAAGTTTGACATAAATAATATTAACAATTGTTTTATTGATTTATTTGTTTTTTCCATAGCGCTGTTTGTATTGTCAGATTTAAATGAAAATGATGCATTATTAATTTTGCATTTTTCTCAAATTTTTTGTAATAGTAGAGTACTACATATGGATATCGTTCAATGGGGTATGTGACCAAATTTTCATTTTACATAATATGATACTAGACAAAAAATAAAATACCCGTATTTTTTGCATCGATTAAATAATTATTAAAAATTTGGGGAAGGGATTTGTGACGTGACAATGGTAGAAGCGTGAAAAAAGACGGTTAGACTGGGAGGAAAAGAGATAGTTATAACCAGATGTGACCATGCCACACCCTGCCACACCTACCACAACATAAACGCGACGCTCCTAGGCTGATTTATAACTGTCTCTTTCCTTCCCGCAGTCTATGTGTCTTCGTTCACGGTTCTAACATACTTACGACATATATCCCTTCTCCAAAACATTAAATTGCTAATAATAAGATTATTAAATTAATATTTAGTTTTTATTATTATAATGAGAAGCTACAGTGCTTAGTTTTTATATTTTATGACATATATATTGAAATACGAATATGGTCACATACCCCATTAAAAAAATAGTGAATCCAATAAGCAAATAAAAAAATAGGTTGCCATTTAAAATAATAAAGTAGCACCCCGTATTTTGAGAACCACTGGTCTAAAAAAATCTTGTTTCGCTCATTAAAGTAGTCTTATAAAATAGAAATTGTTTGCTAATTTAACCGACTTCGTAGCTCTCATAGTTCTCGAAATAGCAATAGTGTACCACTTAAAATGAACACCCTGTATATATATATATATATATATATATATATATATATATATATATATATATATATATATATACAGGGGGAGCCATTCCTCTTATTAACAGCGGTAATAATAAATAATTTCTTATTTCCAGATTAGGTATTCCGAGAATATCTCTTAACTCTGTGTTAAAATAACATTTATGGGGCGTTTATTCTAGAGTTAAGTCTTATGCCATGTTTATTATTAAACATTTGTGGTTTAAGGTCGTGAGAACGTTAGGAATAGCTATTCCTGTATTGAAAGGAAGCTATTCTGAATTTAACTCATTTATTATTACCTCTGGAAATGACAGATAAACAACTGTTTAAAATGATAATGCAAATTTTGTTTTCCATGGCCTACCTGATTTTCTTATTCTCAATTTTTTTGGGACAGTATAGCTACATTCACAGCTACTTTTTTAATGCGTAATGATAATGCATAAGACATAATTTTAATACATAGTGCTAATGCGTAACGTTAATAAAAACATATCATTTTCTGCAACAAAATTGACATCTGTATTTATTTCAAATTACCTGCCAACATTGAAGTTTTCTTGGCAGGAAATGATTACTGAACCGCATTTCCTTGTTTAATTTTATTTGACCACATTGTATTACAAATATAGCACTGGATGCAGCTATTTGTTTTATTCGACATTGAAGATTTTGAGATATCTCGCAAATTCATTTTGATAGCTGTCACAAATTTACTTAATGTGTAATGGATAAAAGTTTGAAGTTTGCAAACTTTTGTTGCTATGCATTGTGTTTATGCATTATGCGTTAATATTAAAACTAGTTGTGAATGGTCCTGTGCGTAGCCATATAACAAACTTAATAAGCCATTATGATCTATTTATATATTATTTATTACTCACAACAGTACATCGGGTTTGGGAAGTCGCGGGGGTTCGTATCCCGTATTTCCTCTTTCGTTAAACGAATATATTCTTGGTGCTTCTTGTTCCATTTTTCTTGGCCAAGAATCCCAAATCCGATGCCAATCGTTCTGTGATTCTTTCCTTCTTTTATCTACATCAAAGTTTTTATTATCAAATTTTTCTCTTATTTTTTTAAAAAATAATTCTGCCTCTCTGTTTTGCTGTTCAAAAATTTTATCTATATCTTCGGAATCATCACTTCTTTTAACTTTATTATTGTTATTATTCTCAAAACTTTCTTCTAATTCTTTTAAAAATAATTGTGCTTCTCGTGATTCATTTTCCTGTTTGCTAAGTTTATCATCTTTATCTTCCGATTCGTGATGTGAAGTTGGGCCATGAAGTTTTTCGGGGCAAGTGACACTTTTGCCGTCATCATTACAAGTGCAGAAACCTTCAGGAGTTTTGATGGTAGTTTTAGGAGTACATTGGATTTTTTCACTTATTGGAGCACTCACTGAAAAGAGAGATAAATGTATTTTATTGTGTATTTCGAAATTGAACGAAGCTAACCGCGGTTACTTTTACAGTAACCGGTTGTTTTCGGAACGCGGTTACTGAAAGCTAATAACTTTTCTGTAACCACGCTAGATCGGCGGTTTTGGCGCAGTTACATTTTGGCGCACGACAAATGAGCTTTTAATCAGAGACCTGAACCGAAAAGTACAGGGTGGGGCAAAACAACCTCCCTAGTTTCAATAGACAATTGTAAAGCGAGCAGAGGTCGTAAAAGGGTGGGGATGGCGTGTATGGCAGCAGGTAGATATGCCGTTTGCATTACAAAAGGTTTCATTCGTAAACATAATGTGGACGAACGAGCAGCGCGCTTTCGCCGTGGAAGCATACATACGCGAAAACGAGTCTGTAATTGCCGCCCAGCGCGCGTTCCGTATTCGATTCCAAATTCCCCGTCGTCAAGCAGTTTTGGACCGAAAATCTATTACGTTGTGGGTAAAAAACTTTCGGGAAACAGGATCTGTTGTCAGAAAGAGAGATGGACGACCTCGAACTGCTCGAACACCTGAAAACATAGCCGCAGTTACCGTCAATTCTGAGCGCTATATGAATATGCTCCAGAATTTTTTGCCCCTGCTCTTGAAGAACTTGGTCTCGAGAATGTCTGGTTTCAGCAGGACGGGGCCACACGTCATACAGCGCGAGCATCAATGCTGGTTTTGAGGGAAATGTTCCCTGCGCGCTTGGTTTCCCTGAGAGGTGATATTCCGTGGCCCGCGCGCTCGCCAGATTTGAGTCCGTGCGACTTTTTATGTGGGGTTATCTCAAAGCAGAGGTTTATAAACATCGTCCAAAGAACCTGCAAACCCTAAAGGAGGCAATCCGCACGGAAATTCGCCGTATACCTGAAGAAATGGTCGAAAGGGTTACGAGAAACTTCAGAAGTCGCTTGCAGCAGTGTGTAGACAATGAAGGACAACACTTGGCCGATATGATTTTTAAAACCACATAAGATAAAACTGGCCATGTAACTACTTTATTATATTGAAATAATTTTTTTGTATCTCGACTCCTTTTTTTAATTCACTTTAAAAACTAGGGAGGTTGTTTTGCCCCACCCTGTATATGGTTCAGGTTGCACTCAGGTTCAGGAAAAATATTCAGTTTCGGTTCAAAAAACTGAAAATTATAACAATTCATCGGTTTTGGATTCGGGTTCGAATTTCGGTTCGCAGCGGTAAATGATTACAAGCGTAAAAATATATGCTGATAGTAATTAATTTTAAAATTGAGTTGTCAATTTTTAATTATATATTTAAAAGATTTGAACCAAATCTGAATTTAGAACGGTTTAAATTCTTTTCAGGTTTACTGACCTTGAAAAATAAAGGTTCGGTTCGGGTTCAGGTTCATCAAACGTTCGGGTTAATTCGGGTTTTCGGTTCAATATCAAGTTCAGTCCCTGCTTTTAACTATTTTAAATTTGTAAAAATGAGATTAGCTGTTCCTTTTTTACCTCCCGCTACCTTTGATAAAGGAGGTATAGGGATCGTGCTAAAAATGGCATATCGAGATTTTGGTAAATGACCACGTTTTAAGGTCCTTAGAATCCAATTTTAACATTTTCACGATGATGTCTGTATGTATGTGTGCATGTGTGTGTGTGTGGATCCTACACTCTAATACTATCATTCAGAAAATTTTGAAACCTTGTTTTTCGAACTCTTTCTGTAATGGAAAGAGCCCATTAGATTTTGGTGTAAATCGGATAACGAGAAATGGCACTTTACTAGAAGCTCAAAATAGTTTTTCTTCGAAAAATACCTTTAAATGTTATTTTTTTGAAATTAATGTTATAATAAAAATTAAATATTATTAAATATTCCACAGATTTGCATTAATACTTTTTCTATATATTTTATGGATTTATAAAATTATCTATAAATTTAATCCCGGAAACCATGCTTTAAACAAGCAAAACACCTTGGTTACACAGTTCATATCTTAAATGTATGTAACTGACAGATAAATGTCACTGTCAAAGAACTAATCATTTCAAATTAATAACAGTAACGTTTTAAAAAGAAAATAGTAAATAGAACCCTAGTTATATTTAATAGATCTTAATACAGTTTCCGCAATAACTAAATATTATGTAAGTATGCATATTTAAATTAATAAAAATTAAATAGCGGGAGGTTTGGTGTTGGCCACATCAGATTTTTTAGTCCGATGTCGGCAACATTGTAACCGCGGTGAAACCGAAACCATTTTCAGTGGTTACCGTGGTTTAATTTCTGAATACACTTTTAATGTTTTCCTCATTAAATGTTTCTGAAAAGAGGAGAAATTCGCGATCCAAAAGGTGGATTCAAAAAATAACAAATTGACAGTGTTTTCAAAAATATCACACCGGGGTAGGATTTTGTAACTCGTCCGTTATCAAACGTTACCGTTATCACTATAGCAACGTATTTTTTATAAGATGATTGGCATATTTACGTCATAGTTGTCAAATAAAATATCATTTTCGCTTGTAACCATAGTGATAACGGTTACGTTTGATAACGGACGAGTTACAGAATCCTACCCCATTTTATATTGTCACATAAGAAATAAATATGCTTGCAGAAGGTGTTGAAAAGGTAGCATAAAAAATAACGAGAATTATTTTGAAAATTTCGAGCGTTATTTATTGTTTTCGATTGAGCTCATTTTTTCATCATGTTCGTACTACTACTGTCTGTGAAGTACGTTTCAAATTTTATTCATATTGGAGGCGTAGTTAGTGTTTGACCGCTACATAAGGTGCGTTCGGTAAATCATACGGAGTTGGAGTATTTACGGAGCGGTGTTAGAGTGGAGTGGGAGTAGCGCTGTAGTTGGAATGTATCGAGAAAACTAGGTACACTCCATTATTTGTTATTAACCGAACAAATAGAGTTAAAATTTTGGCGCACGAATATCATAACCTCCTTTTTGACTTGATTTACTGCTAAAAAAACAACGAATCATTCACAAGTTATTTAGTTTGCAAAATAATTATTTTTTAATGATTCTGAAGAAAGTATGATATAACAAAAAGTAGAAAATTCTTCACTTTATTCAGTAGGTACAGTCTTCATTTGCATTCGTATTTGTGCTATTACACTCACCAGTGTTATTAATTACACTTAGATAGAAAATAGGCGATCATATTCTCTTGAAATTTATAAAATTTGAGGTTAAACATTCAAAACGTAATATTTCCGCATATTCACTCCATGTACGCTTGCATTTCGAGGTTGGGCTGATGGAGTTAACACTTTTCACTCCACTTGACTCCATCCTGCATTTACCGAACGCTCCATTTTAAGACGCGTATCACTCCAAGTAATTACCGAACGATGTTAGGAGTGCGTAGAGTGAAAAGTGTGAATAGAACTCATTTACCGAACGCACCTATAGTGTCGATTTTTTTTAATTTTATGGAAGACTGAACAAATAATCTGCATTAAATTTTGTGATACAAAGTCAAAGTACAATGAAGTAGATCAAATGTTAAAGAAGACTTTTGTCGAATCTAAGGGTTTAAAATGCTACAAGTGTTTTCAGGAGGGCCGTGAAAACGTGGAAGAAAACAGGAGAGCGCTGCTCTAGCAACCGATTAAAATGTGACAAAAATTTAAAATCACTTTAAGGAAGAATGTTGAGGAAATTGCACCGTATTCATCAGACAGGCCCCCTGGGACTTTTCCCATTAAGGCCGCCCGCACTTGAGCGACGCGAAGCGAAGAGAAGTTTTTTCATTCAATGTATTCTTATGTGAATAGTCGCCTCGTTGCTCTGCTCTTTGCTGCTCCAAAGTGCGCGTATGCACATAAGAATACATTGAATGAAAAAACTTCTCTTCGCTTCGCTTCGCTTTGCTTCGGTCGCTGAAGTGCGCGTTGGCCTTTATACTATCGATCGCTGGAGAGAAATTTATTTTTCTTGTGTTGGCTGTCACAACTAGGGAAAGCGTCGAGCTCGTCACCCCTTTTAGTTACTGTTTGCCAAATCTGTAGGTTGTTTATTCAAAGCAGCGTGCAATCATCAAATTCTGCGTTCTGCTGGAGAAATTACTATCTAAGACCCTTCAGATATTAAAGAAAGCATACGGAAATGAGGCGACGAAAAAACCGACTGAGCGGCATAAGCAAAAATTCCGCTTGGACAAGCAAGGAGATGTTTTTTTTTTACCAGGATTTGATTCACCACGCGTAAACTAAAACTTGTCGATTTAAATTATTATTTTACATACCTGTGAATGATAGTGCTCCAAAAGCAGTAAAAATAAAAACTGCAACACTTTGGATCTTCATTTTGCTGACTACAGTGTGGAATACAGAATAATGAAAATAAATCCCTGCTCAATTTAATATATAAATTCGTACAAGGAAAAGAGATTTACATTTGTATTGGTTGTTTCGGTAATCAAATTTTATCACTAACCTAGTTGTGGCCACCTCTTATTTTCCTTTAATTATTTAATCAAATTTGTTAATAGGAAAACATTATCATTATTCATATTTGAAATGAATCACTTATTTTGTATTATTATTGTATGTTAGTAATAATAATAATAATAATAATAATAATAATAAGACTATATTCAATTCAATAACATTTTATTTTTTATCAGGACGTTCTATCTTATTTATAAAAAACAGATAAAAATTCTAAAAACAAAATAAAAATATATTTATAAACAAAACAAAATTCTTATTCTTACTACCAGGAATTTTTGTACTATGAGTCGATTGGTGTATGTATATTCATCTTCCCTGCAAAAAGAACAAAACATTTAAAACATTTAGGCACAGGCAAACCTAGGCAGTTGCATAGTGGTGTCAATCAAATTGGGGCGTTTCATAAATTATAAACTTTTAAAAATCTTTATTAGTAAAGTGAAATTCGTAAAATAGATAGAAACCTTACTGAAATCCACGAAATCATCAGATTTAAATACGTTATTAGTAGAAAGTTACTAAACTTTTTATCTAATTTATATGAGACTGGATCGTTTTAAGTTGTGATTGTTGCCTATAATACGAGTCAAAGTAAACTAATATAGGCTTGATTTCAACAAAGAAAATTTGATTACAATAATGAAAATGACTAACTATGCAAAAAAGAGTTTATAATTATTGACACAGTATATTGAAAAATTTGGATATTTCGCGTAGGGGTTCAAGACTTCTAGGTATTCTATATATGTATAATGATTATGTGCTATAAAAATTACCTCATTTATACAATGTAGCGGTAAAAAAGGATCATTATTATGTTTTCCTGTTTCAAAACACGCTATCAAATTAGCCACAATTCCTGACTTTTGCAGAGATAACGTCTTTGACAAGTTTTCCGTACTCAAATTATCGAAATTATCAATTGTCAAAATTTTAAAATAATTCATATTTTCCGAAAACATTTCAAACGTTTGGGGATTTTTAGTTTCCCATATTTTTCTAAAATTGATGAAGTAAATCGGTTGATATCGTGGAACGACCATACCTAAGCTTTTGTTTAAGTTAATTTTTTGTAATAATATAAATATATTTATTTGATTTGAATTTATTGTAACAAATTTTACTTTCTCTTGAATTTTTAATTTTTTCTACTACATGGGGGGAGGGCGTATTAATATTTTCTGCCTAGGGGCAAAATTAAGCCAAATCCAGTACTGCATATAATAATAATAAAGTAAGGTCCAGTTAACTTATTTGCCAGATAAAAGAAAAATTTCGTAACATATTATTATTGACGGTATATAATTTTGTCAATTTACGTTGTAACATCGATGGCAGTTAACTGACACTTTATCCAGAAGTGAAAAAATCGGGCCTAAATGTAATCTGTATAAAAATTGTCAAATTTTGTAATATATACATTATCTCACTCAAATTTATTTTTGTCCTATTTACATCAATTTTTTCTTCAGAAGAAAAAAAATTCTGTAGGCCATTCACGATGTCGATAACGACTAATAACGAGACAATTTTGAACTAACTCGCAAACAGAGACAAATCGTTCTATTATCTTAATTACATTTGTACCGTTGAATTAAATAATCAGTCCCAATAAAGTAATAAAAATATCATCCATTTTTTAAGTTCTAACTAACTCAGTACAAAATTTGGTTTTCATGACCTACCTGATTTTCTTATTCTCAAATATGTCCTTTTAAATAGCCAAAATAAAATAATCGTTCGTATAATTATTATCATTTACCTAAATATGCGAATTGGTATACCCAAAAATGGGTAATACGCCATTATGATCTTTTTGTATATTATGTATTACTCACAACACTATGTCGGGAATTTGTCATTTGCAGATTGGAAACAACGTAAACGTGGCATAAATACATTATGATTATACAGGTGTCCCAGGACGAGCTTACACTATCGTTATTTTAAAAACTACTCAATATTATTTTACGAAATTTGGTACCAAGTAGGATTTTCCGATATACCCGTTTCAACTAAAATATTTTCAAAGCAGTAGCACTTCCGGTTTTATAGGAAGTAGACACTAACTTTCATATTTTAAATGGAATGCTATATTTTATATTTTTCCATTGAATTAGGCAGAAAATTTTTCACATGAATCAATAAAAACATTTTACTCAAGGTCAACCCATTCCGGCGTAATTCAACTATTTTATTTTTGTCTCTGAATACGGCAACTTATTTATCACTATATTTCGAGAATGGAATCGAATTTCTGTAATTTGTAAAAATAGTTTTATAAAGAAAGCTTTTGTTTATACTAATATAAAATAATAATTGACAATTTTTGAAAAATGTTATTTCTAAGTCAACGTAAAGTTTAAATTCAAAAAGTTCAAAAAACTCAAGTTTTTTAAATGTAGCACCCAATTTTTTATTATTTAAATGAATTCTTCGTTAAAAAATCTGTTGTGAACACCACACGACTTCCTTGTACGCAAGACCAATATGAAGATGAAGTATAGACCCAATTATAAAATTGCACGTGTTTGACGTAATTTGACATTAACATCTATTTTTACCTTCCGCCACCTTTAGGTAAGGAAGGTATTGTCTTTGGTCAAAAAATTCGGTGGTGAGTTTTTGATGAATAAGCACGTTTTAGGGTCCCTAGAATACGATTTTACTATTTTTACGATGATGTCTGTATGTGTGTGTATGTGTATGTATGTGTGTGTGTGTGTGTGTGTGTGTGTGTGTGTGTGTGTGTGTGTGTGTGTGTGTGTGTGTGTGTGTGTGTGTGTGTGTCTGTGTGTGACAAAATTTTCTAATGCGATAACTCTAATACTACAATTCCAAAAATTATAATTCTTTCGTATTCCTCTTCGTTACATCCATGTGAAGAGCTGATTAGATTTTGGTTATAATTGGTCAACCGGAAGTACCTTCATTTGAAGATTTTAACAGTTTTTCTTGAAAAAACGGTGTTAAATATCATTTTTTCACATTTAATGTTATTATAAATATTAAAGAATTATTTATTCTCTATACGATTTTAATGCATTTTATACTTCATATTAAATGGACATAGAGTTAAAAAATTATAAAGAAATTAAATATCATATATATTAGCCAGCTTTGCTATGACTCTGGAAACAGCTGCTACATTAAGAAAATTCTGATTGAAAGGTGTCAGTGTCAAGTGCAGTTGACAGTATGTTTATGTTATAATGTTACTGGAAATATAGGATCTTTTGTTAGAAACTTTCTGTATGGAATTTGTATAAAATACATACAACTGCCTTAAGGTAATGTACAAGAAATATAATCTTTTGCAAAGAACTTTATGTATGACATTTATATAAAATACATAGAACTGACGGAAGGTAATGTGCTGGCCACATCAGATTCTTTATTTTTTTGTTATTTTTTGTCCTAATCCATAGCAAGCATCATTACAAAAACCAAAAAGTATATAAGTTTTAAATTTACATATCTCGCTTATACAAAGGGCTAATTTAATAATACTTACTTAATGTGCTAGACGCAGAATTTAATTCTCTAAAACTCTTATTTGAAGCATTTATTTCTAAAATCAAAATGAAACCATTTTATTCAAGCAAAACTGTTAACAACTTCAGGTAATATATCACTTCCGGTTAGCCTGTTATAACCAAAATCTGCTATGTTATTCCAATTGATACAAAAGTCTTATATGCCAAATTTGAAACGTTTTGGATTATATTTTAATATAGTTTTTCATTAAAATCTATTATGGGCTTCAAATAAAGTACCATTTCTGGATAGTATGTAATAACCAAAAACGGAGGTGCACAACTAGATGTTATAGAAGTCCTAAATACAAAATTTCAACTTTCTACCGCTTACCGTTTTTGAGTTATGCGAGATACGTACGTGCGTACAGACGTCACGACGAAATTAGTCAGAATGGATTCAGGGATGGTCAAAATGGATATTTCCGTTGAAATTTCAAAACCGAAATTTTTCGCGATTACAATACTTCCTTTACTTCGTACAAGGAAGTAAAAATAGGGGTAGTTTGAGTAGCATGTTCTATGTTGATGTTGAAAGTTGATAGATTTTTATATTTTGAACTTCAACTTTACATTGACGTAGAATTTACATTTTTCAAAAATTGTCGATTATTAATTATCAAATTACATAAAAATAATTAATGGCATAAAATATCATAAATAACTATTGATAGGAAATGTATTTTCTGAATTTTGAAGAAAGTCATCTACTGCTATTAATTAGTATTAAAGACTCATCAATTCAAATTCTGTTTTCCACATATTATGATATATTTTGTGGGCAGGTAAGTACACATAATAGCTTTGATAAAATTCAGGAATGTTTATTTCAACAGAATTACAATTAATAGTTATTTAACAATCAAGTATATTAATGAGGGCGATTAATTGTGGGCATCATTAATCGCCAATTAACACACGTTTTACAATATTTTTCCGTTGGCCGTATCTTATCAATTTGGAGAAAATCTAATTTTATTTCTAGACAAAAATTTTTACCTTTGACGCATAAGTTTTGACAATTGTTTAGCAATGGTATGTGGTATCTATAGTTACCCACTAAAATAGTTCATTAATAGAAATTATGCATTAATGAGAGTCATTAATGAATGATTTTCTATACACTAACATAACCTATTATTAAACGGTCAACTGAAAAAATAACATTAAACCGCAGATATTTCATACATTATTAGATCATTTGGAACCATATTATTTAAATATTTATAAACTACATATAAGTAACTTTGTATTTCAAAAGCTATTCTAATTTTACTAATAAACGTACATGAAATAAGCAGAGAATGCCATTATCAATACTGATATGATATTTACCCTTGTATGAAGGAATGAATTAGATGGCATGGTATGTCCAAAAGTCTGAAATTCTTTCCTGCAAAAAAAATTTTTTTAAACATTTAGAAATGATAATGCTAAAGTAAATTTTGGAAAGTGAAACTGTAAATTCCTCAAGAGTAGGGTTATATTAGTCCGCAGCTATTGTCGGGCTTTATCGAGGAATTGATCGTAATAATTATTAATTAAATAATATTTATTCATATACAGGGGGATGTTTCGGGAAACAATTTTATTCCATCTTCAGCCAGTTTACATTGTTATATCTACAAATATTTTAATGGTTTGCGTACATTTTTAAATGATAATAGGAATTTTTTTCCCATAAGATACTAAAATAAAATATACCTTAACAATATAGTGCCCATGAATATTTTTTTATATTATCGCAGTCAAATTTATTTTTGTCGTATTTAACATTACAGTATTAACCTTTTTCTTTCTATAGGTCATTCACGAAAGCTAGAGAATTTTAAACTAACTCGCGAACAGAGACAAGTCCTTCTATGCGTCAGATGTCAGATGGCAATAATTTTCAAGCCGAACCAATAGAACAACGTGGCTGTGCTCGCGAGTTAGTTTAAAATTCTCTCGCTATGATGAATGGACTTTACCCCGTAATTACATTGGTACTTTTTAATAAATATATATTTGCGAACGAAGACTGATCATTTAATCTTCGGAATAAATATTTCAAGCATTACTTAATCAGTCACAATAAAAATAAACTAATAAGAATACCATCCATTTTTTAAGTTCTAACTAACTTACAGTATATACGAAGCGAAAATTCAAATAAATTGTTCCTGTACTAGAACTAGTAACATTTTTAAAAAATCAACCTGCATTTTAAGAAATATTATAGAAATCAATTAGTATTTGACTTTGATTTTATGAGGAAAACTGCATTTCTTGTTTTTTTCTAAATATAAAATAATACTTATTTTAAATGCTGATCCATATCAGAAGTATATTCGCCGAATATTGAATTTTTAAAATGTCGAATTGATAGAGAAATTGAAAGGAGAGTGAGTGCGGGATGTAAGATAATGGGTGCTCTGGGTTCGTTTGCTCGAAACGTAAATGTATCTAGAGAAGCTCGGTTAAGTGTGTATAATGGAGTGCTAGTGCCTGCTTTGAGGCATGGAAGCGAATGTTGGGCATGGATGGGAAAGCATAAAAAGAGAGTGACTGCCGTGGAAATAAAGTATTTACGTGGTGTATGTGGATATGTAAGACAGGATCGCGTAAGGAATAATTTGGTGTATGAAGAATGTATGGTTAGGAAGAATGTTGTTAAGAGAGTAGGAATGAGCCAGTTGAAATGTTTTGGTCATGAAAGAGAATGAAGATTGATAAGGGATTCGCTACGGAAAATCGATCACTTTAATATATTAAGAGTTAGGAATATTTGTTGTATGATATCAGGTTAGTAAGAATGTTGTTGAAAGAGAGAGTGATTATTTTTGTGGCTGGTATTATTATTACTGTTTCGGGTGTGTGCTAACCCACTAAGTAAGAAATGCATGATTTTATGCATGTATGTATGTATGTAAAAATGTTAATAGTTCTAGTACAGGAATAATTTATTTGAATATATATATATATTCCTGTGTTAAAAGGAAGCTATTCTAAATTTAACTCTTATTTATTATTACCACTGGAAATGACAGATAAATAACTGTTTAAAATGATAGTGCAAATGCCTACCTAATTTTCTTATTCTCAATTTTTTGGGACAGTATAGCTACATTCACAGCTACTTTTTTAATGCGTAATGATAATGCATAAGACATAACTTTAATACATAGTGCCAATGCGTAACGTTAAGAAAAACAGCATTTTCTGCAACAAATTTTAATTGATAATTGACATCTGTATTTATTTCAAATTACCTGTCAAATTAAAGTTTTCTTGGCAGGAAATGATTTCCTTGTTTAATTTTATTTGAGCACATTGTATTATAAAAATAAAACTGGATGCAGCTATTTGTTTTGTTCGACATTGAAGATTTTGAGATATCTCGCAAATTCATTTTGACAGCTGTCACAAATTTTCTTAATGCATAATGCGTAATAGATAAAAGTTTGGAGTTTGCAAATTTTTGTTGCTATACATTGTGTTTATGCATTATGCGTTAATATTAAAACTAGCTGTGAATGGTTCTGTACGTAGCCATATAACAAACTTCGTTACGCATTATCTATTAGCACTATGTACTAACGTTATGCATTAAAAAAGTAGCTGTGAATGAGTCTTATATCCTGTTGAATAGCCAAAATAAAATATTTAAATAAACATTTTAGCGTAACCTTCGTTCGTATAATTATTATCATTACCGACATGTGCGAAATAGGTAATAAACCATTATGATCTATTTACATATTATTTATTACTCACAACACTATGTCGGGTTTGGGAAGTCGCACGTGTCCGTATCCCGTATTTTCTCTTTCATTAAACGAATTTATTTTTGGTGCTTCTTGTTCCTTTTTTGTTTTCCAAGAATCCCAAACCTGTTCCCAAATCCGATGCCAATCGTTCTGTGATTCTTTCCTTCTTTTATCTACATCAATGTTATTCTTATAAAAATCTTCTTCTAATTCTTTTAAAAATAATTCTGCCTCTCGGTTTTCCTGTTCAATAAGTTTATCATCTTTATCTTCCGAATCGTGATGTGAAGCTGGGCCATGAGGTTTTTCCATTTCTGTTACCCAATCGTCCTGTAGTACTGGAAAATAGTCTTTCCTTCTTTTATCTTTATCATTGTTATTGTTATCAAAACTTTCTCCTAATTATTTTAAAAATAATTCCTTTTCCTGGTCGCTAAGTTTGTCATCTTTATCTTCCGATTCGTGATGTGAATTTGGGCCATGAGGTTTTTCGGGACAAGTAACGCTTTTACCATCATCATTACAAGTGCACAAACCTTCAGAAGTTTTGATGGTAGTTTTGGGAGTACATTGGATTTTTTCACTTATTGGAGCACTCACTGAAAAGAGAAATAAATGTATTTTATTGTGTATTTCGAAATTGAACGAAGCTAACCGCGGTTACTTTTTCGGTAGCCGGTTGTGTTTTCAAAACGCGGTTACTGAAAGCTAATAACTTTTCTGTAACCACGCTAGATCGGCGGTTATGGCGCAGTTACATTTTGGCGGACGACAAATGAGCTTTTAACCAGGAACCTGAACCGAAAAGTATTTATGGTTCAGGTTCAGGAAAAATGTCGTTTCAGGTTCAATTTCGGTTCAAGAAAATGAAAATTATAACAGTTCATCGGTTTTGGGTTCGGGTTCGAATTTTTAAATTTGAATTTACAATTTTTAATTTTATATTTACAAGATTTGAACTAAATCTGAATTTAGAACGGTTTAAATTCTTTTCAGGTTTATTGACCTTGAAAAATAAAGGTTCGGTTTGGGTTCAGGTTCATCAAACGTTCGGGTTAATTCGGGTTTTCGGTTCAGGTTCGAGTTCAGTTTCAAGTCCCTACTTTTAACTATTTTAAATTTGTCAAAATAAGATTAGCTGTTAGCTGGTCCGTTTTTCTAGTCCGATGTCGGCAACATTGTAACCGCGGTAAAACAGAAACTATTTTCAGTGGTTACCGTAGTTTAATTTCGGAATACACCTTTAATGTTTTCCTCATTATTAAATGCTTCTGAAATGAGTAGAAATTCGCGATCCAAAAGGTGGATTCAAAAAATAAATTGACAGTGTTCTCAAATGATCACACCAGGTATTTTAAATTGTCACTTAAGGAAGAAACATGCTTGCAGAATGTGTTGAAAAGGGAGCATACGTGGTTTGATAAAAAAAATAACGAGAATTATTTTTAAAATTTCGTGCGTTATTTTATTGTTTTCGATTGAGCTCATTGTTCATCATGTTCGTACTATTGTCTGTGAAGTGCATGTCAAATTTTATTCATATAGGATGCGTAGTTTGTGTTTGACAGCTACATAGAGTCGATTTTTTTAATTTTTATAGAAGACTGAATAATTAATCTACATTAAATTTTGTGATAAAAAGTCAAAGTACAATGAAGTAGACCAAATGTTAAAGAAGACTTTTGTCAAATCTAAGGGTTTATAAATGCTACAGTGTTTTCAGAAGGGCCGTGAAAACGTGGAAGATTAAAATGTGACAAAAATTTAAAATCACAATATTTTGAATGCTACACATAAAGTGAAAAGTATATTATTTTACTCATGAATTGGTCAGGAAATAATACAATACTTTTAATTTACGTTATCGGATAAATGAGGATAACGGTTATCCTCTTATGATTCGTCACTTGTTTTCCAGTTCGTATTTTCCTAATCCAGTCCTCTCTTTTGTCGATAGATTACATTTTACCAAATTTATTTTGGATGTCACTCTTCCTCTCACCAATTTTTGGGACAGATAATTTCTTACTACCCCGAGAATGACAGCCATAAACGCAGCATTTGACGTTGTTAATATTTTTTCGTTCTTTACTCATATTGCAAAGTAATTTATACGTACTTTAAAACAAAAAGACAAACAAAAAACCGGCAAGGAAACCAATGCACTATATACATTTACTGAAAAGTTGAATAACAGAATACCATTTTCCAGAGTTAAAAATATCGTCCGCTTGAGGGATTCACGTTAATTTTAGTCGCCAATACTGGCATGACTATGACAAATATATGTAAGTAGAAATTATTTTGACACTCGCCAAATTAATCAGAGAAACTATTATTTACGTATGGATGTATTTCAACAAATGCATGTTAGCCCAGATTATGCCCCCTTATAGACCATGGCTAACCCTACAAAATTAACAGGATATACTAGCAGGACTACGACAAATATATGTAAGTAAGTAGTAAGTATTAGTTAGGCTTTTAACCGCACCCTTAAGGAAGAATGTTGAGGATATTGCACCGTATTCATCAGACAGTCTCCCTGGGACTTTTCCCATTATCCTATTCCAGAAGATTAAATGGGCATTGAATAGACGTTTTGCGACTATATGAGGTAGCGTCAAAAAGTACCGGGACTCCGGTGAAAGAGAAATTTATTTTTCTTGTGTTGACTGTCACTACTAGGGAAAGCGTCGAGCCGCCCATCGTTCGTCACCCTTTTTAGTTACTGTTTTCAAAATCTCTAGGTTGTTTATTCAAAACAGCGTACAATTATCAAATTCTGCGTTCTGCTGGAGAAATTACTATCTAAGACCCTTCAGATCTTAAAGAGAGCATGCGGAAAAGAGGTGATGAAAAAATCGACTGAGCGGCATAAGCAAAAATTCCGCTTGGACAAAAGCAAGGAGGTGTTTTTACCTCTCGCTCCCTTGGTAAGAGAGGTATAGAGATCGTGCTAAAAATCGCATATCGAGATTTTGGTAAATGATCACGTTTTAAGGTCCCTAGAATCCAATTTTAACATTTGTACGATGATGTCTGTGTGTGTATGTGTGTGTGTGTGTGTGTGTGTGTGTGTGTGTGTGTGTGTGTGTGTGTGTTTGTGTGCGTGTTTGTGTGCGTGTGTGTGTGTGCGTGTGAATCCTCCACTCTAACTCAAATACTATCAATCAGAAAATTTTGAAACCTTGTATTTCTACCTTATTCTAATATGGGAAGAGGCCATTAGATTTTGGTAACCGAAATGGCACTTTACTTGAAGCTTAAAGTAGATTTTCTTCGAAAAATACATTCAAATGTTATTTTTTCAAGATTAGTGTTTTAATAAAAGTTAAAGATTATTAAATTTTCTCCAGATTTGCATAAATACTTTTTCTATATATTTTATGGATAAATTTATAAAACTGTCTATAATTTTAATCCCGGAGGCTACGCTTCACGCAAAACTACTTGGTTACACAGTTACACAGTTCATCTCAAATGTATGTAAATGACAGATAAATGTCACTCTCAAAGAACAAATTTCAAATTAACAATAGTAACGTTTTAAAAAGAAAATAGTAAATAGAGCCATAGTTATATGGACTGGATCTTAATACAGTTTCCGTAATAACTAAATTTGTATGTATATTTAAATTAATAAGAATTAAATAGCAGGGTTTGATTCACCACGAATTCCTCATGGCCAAGGAACTTTAGAGGAGATCCTTCAACGTCTACGAGACACGAAACGCAATCAGACAAAACCGTCTTGAAAATTGAGCTGGAAACAATTAGGTTTTGCTGCATGACAACGCTCCTTTACATCGCTCCCGAATGGTGACAAATTACTTTACTAAAAACAATGCCACCACTGTGGAACACACCTCCTATTCTCCCAACATTGCACCAGCCGATTTTTACCTGTTCCCAATGCTAAAAATGAAATTAAAGGGACAACGTTTTGCTATTCCAGCAGAGATGATGGAAAATTCGATCAGGAAATTGAAGCCACTTTCAGAACAAAAAATTTCATGAGTGTTTTGAACAAGAGTGCGAAAGATGGAACAAGTGCATTAATGCTGGAGAGGTGTACTTTAAAGGAAATTAATTTAAAAATGTTGTACCTGTATTCAATAAAATATTATTGACCAATTTTGACGCTGTTTCGTAGAAGACATAAACGCCAAGTCGCTGAAGGAGTTGAAACTAAAACTTGTCGATTTAAATTATTATTTTACGTACCTGAGAATGATAGCGCCCCAAAAACAGTAAAAATAAAAACTACAACACTTTGGATCTTCATTTTGCTGACTACAGTGTGGAATACAAGACAATGAAAATAAATCCCTGCTCAAATAAATTCGTACAAGGAAAAGAGATTTGCATTTGTATTGGCTGTTTCAGTAATCAAATTTTATCAATGCTGACACAGTTGTGGTCATCTCTTATTTTCCTTTAATTATTTAATCAAATTTGTGAATAGGAAAACATTATCATTATTTATAATTGAAATGAATCACTTATTTTGTAAGATTACTGTACGGTATTAATAATAATAAATAATAAGAAGACAATATTCAATTCAATAACATTTTATTTTTCATCCGGACATTTTATATCTTATTTATAAAATACAGATAAAAATTCTAAAATCAAAATAAAAACATATTATTTATAAACAAAGCAAAATTCTTATTCTAATTTTAATGATAAAGGTATATCAAATAAGATATATAGAGAATGTTATCAGTATTGATATGATATTTATCCGCGTATGAAGGGATGGATTTCGATGGGATGATATTCAAAATGCTCAAATTTGATTGGTTTATATTTAGCTTGATCTTTCCTGCAAAAAGAAAAAACATTTAAAACATTTAGAAATGATTATGCTAGAATCTGAACAAAAATTGTCAAATCTTGTATAAGTTAAGTCTATAGTGCCCAAGTACATTTTTTTTACATTATCTCATTCAAATTTATTTTTGTCATATTTAACATTAAATTATCAATCTTTTCTTCCGCTATCAACCTTCTATAGGCCATTCACGATAGCAAGAGAATTTTGAACTAACTTGCAAGTAGATACAAGTCGTTCTATTGGTCGGATGGGAATATATAATTTTCAAGCCAAACCAATCGAACAACTTGCCTTTGCCCTGTAATTTCATTGGTACTTTTTAGTAAATATACATATTTGCGAACAAAGACTGATCATTTAATATCATCATCATTTAATAAAAATTTCACAGGGATATATTAAAAGTTGATTTTGTATGTTCTAAAAATTGATTTTTTATGTTCTAACTTACTTGCGCAACTTAATTTCGAATGACAGATGAATAACTATTTAAAAGATAGAGCAATTTTTTTTATCAAGGTCTACCTAATTTTCTTATTCTCAATATTCTTTAGGACGCTCAATATGTCTTGTTGAATACTCATAGTAAAATAAATAAAAATTCTAGCGTGCCCCGGGCTCGTATAATTATTATCATTACCGACATACACGAATTGATATACCCAGAAATGGTCAATAAGCTATTATGATCTATTTCTAAATGATTTATTTACTCACAACACGAAGTTGGGGTCGGGAATTACATTTATCAGTTTCTTCCATGTTCCATCCAGTCTGTTTTCAGAGATTTTAAATGTACTTGGTTTGGCATTAATTGTACTTAGTGCTTCTTTCTCCATTTTTCTTAACGAATCCCAATCCAGTGGTGCAAATTGTGACTCTAGTGATTCCTTTTCCTGTTCACTAAGTTTATCATCTTTATGTTCCGGTTCGTGATGTGAATTCGGGTGATGGGGTTTTTCGGGACAAGTGACACTGTTGCCGTCATCATTACAAGTACAGACACCTTCAGAAGTCTTAACGGTAGTTTTGGGAGTACATTGGATCTTTTCATTTATTGGTGCACTCACTAAAAAGAGAAATAATAGTATTTTAATGCTTTCCTTTCTCATTATAAAATGCTTTCAAAAGGAGTAGAAATTCGCGATCCAAAAGGTGGATTTTGGATTCAACAAATAACAAATTTCAAAAAAGATCAACTCAGGATGCTTGTAGAAAGTATTGAAAAGGGAGCATACGTGGTTTGATAAAAATGAGTATGTGCTCTGAGTTTGTACTCAAGAGTATGAGCATGAAGTGTGAGGTTTTACTCCATTTCATATGAATAAAAGTGATGAGACTCAGTGAGTAGATGCTCTTATATAAATGAAGAAGATGCTCATATGTACAGCATGTATAGGATTACAGTTAGCGTTGATGTTCTTGACAATTGCCCACACTTGTCAAAATATTTGAAACAAATTTGACAGACTACTTGGCGTCCTCAATTTAAGTAAAATGAGTAGTGACCGTAGAACAATGATGAGAAAAGTGCGGAAAATGGTGACATTCAAAAAAATAATGCTGCGGAAATTTCCAGTTTTATTTTCAAAATTGCAAACATCGGAAATTAGAAAAAATAAAAATTATATGAGGAAAACTTTGGACAATTTTCATATTGTCCATATTAGATTCGGCACCACCTCTTCTTTCTCCCTTTTATTCGCCCAAAAACGTATTTGTGATGAACTTGTTTTCTTCGGAAAATCGGCATAACGCCTTGAAATCGTAGCACACCCAGCAAAGGGTAATATGCCGTGATGAAATATTTATTTACTTATTTAATGCCCAGTTTTATAAAAGACGGATAAGTAAATTACTAGCAAAGTAAAATTTACTCTTAAAGTAAAATTGTTTATTCCAGAGATTTTCGTTTTATAAAGCAAGAATAAAAATACTAGCTAAGTAAATCTACAGAATAAATGACTCCACCGATTTTCGAGGAAGTAAATTTTATTCTGTAGAATAAATTTGACACATCAACATTAATTAAATTAAATTCATTATAAATTTCATCTCTAGCATTATTATTACATTTATTTATTTATATCCAATATATTTGCTTTGTCTATTTCTGCGTAATTTTTTCCACGTTCTCTCTTTTTTCCATGTTAGTTGACACCTGGCACTTTATGACACACTTTATTTTCTGTTTTGACTTTTGGATTTATTTCGTGTCAAGAACATACAGAATACAATATTATTAAAACATTCTGCGGAACATTGCTTGGAATAGATCCTCTTCAGTTGGAGATTAACATTATCGTCAGTAGTGGTTTTAAGGGATACCGTCTAGTAATGTTATATCCTGGTTTTATCAATGTCTCTTATGCTCTAGCAGTGGAAAGATTAGCCGGTATAAGAAACCGTAGCCTTAGTGTACTACGGTATTCACACACTCTTCATGGAGGCTCTTTTCCTTGTCCCCAGTTAAAATTGTAATTGCAAATTCATAAAAAATATAATTTTATTGCCACTCTGGTCTATAGGTTCTTAATATAGTGAAAAACAATATTAAATGTATATAATTATAGAAAATATTAAAATATTTACATGCAAAAATCACAAAATAATGACAGATGTCATGTCTCTGTCGGTAAATTACTAGGATAAAATATTTACTCTGCAAGTAGTTATTTTACTCTGTAACTTGTTTTATAAAACAGACATTTTTATTTACTCGTCGATTAAATTTACTTTCAAAGTAATAACTCAGCAGTTTATTCGATGTTTATAAAACCGAGCATAAATAGTGAGAAATAGTACTCCTCCTAGGAGTACGTTTTTGTGTACGTAGCTTCATCCAATTTTTCCAAGCATATAAACAATCATGGTAGTAGGGACTATTTTTTATTCATGTCAAACTTGAGTTCATACTTAACTGGTTTGTATATAGGGAGCAGATACTCAAAAGAGTATCTACTTCTATATTTTTATTCTTACGAAACAAAGTATCTACTTGCATTTTTGGAGTATAAAGTATATACTCAATTTTATTCATATCACCCACTGTCTCTGAACAGCCATATTCATAGTAATTCTGACGTGGTTTAAACCAGGTATATCTTAGATCTAAGGTTTTTCCATATTCACAATAACGGTTGACTTAGTCCTAGTTTAAACCTAGTCTAAAATTTAGACCGAGCGTACTCCTAGTTTAAATTAGGTCTTCCTGTCGTAACGAAAAATAGTGTGCTTTAAAAAAATGCATTCGTAAGATAATTTTTTTTTATTAATTGTCAAATTGACAATTTTGATATTAAATGAATAAAATTGAGGATATTCAAGATATTTGTGCAACATAAAAGATGTAGAAAAGGTCAGATGTCAATGTTGACGGTACTTTTATCATATCTGCAAATTTGATATAATAGACATTTATGTTTTATTTTAGAAAATATAATGAGAGACAGAGATTCAGATGAAGATAATACTGAATTAAATAATGCTATACGTAACGAAGCATATTTAGACAAAATCACAATAGGCCCGGAAACGAAAACACTTCAAACCTCACATGTAGTTGTCAAATATATTTATATAAATATTAATATGTTAGACAAATTTGGAGTAATAAATGATTTTTAGTTAATTTCACACGTTTCCTGTAAATTGCAACCAGTTTCATATCCAAATATAAGTTCTGATATATTGTCAAAACCAGCACTAGCAGTTAGCCTCAGCAATTTTATGTATTAAATATACATATTTTAATTTATAATTTTTTTTTCTTCCCATTTTTACCTCTCGCTAAGAGGTATTGAATTCATGCTAAAAGTCGCATATCCATATTTTAGTGTATAAGCACGTTTTAAGGTCCCTAGAATTCGATTATAACATTTTTACGATGATGTCCGTATGTGTGTGTGTGTGTGTGTGTGTGTGTGTGTGTATGTGTGTGTATGTGTGTATGTGTGTGTGTGTGTATGTGTGTGTATGTGTGTGTGTGTGCGTGCGCGTGTGCGTGCGCGCGCGCTTGTGTGTGTGTGTGTGTGTGGATGTTGGACCCACGATTTCTCAAATTCTATAAGACTTAAGACATTTTTAACTACGGATTCCTCAATCTAGCATTAATGGGAAGAGTTGATTAAGTTTGGTAACAATTGGACAACCGCAAGTAGTAGTTACAAGAAAAAAATCATCTAAATCATATTTATCGAAAATTTATGTAAATACTTATATTAAAGAACGTTAAATTCGTTATTCGATAAATATAAATTCATTATTATATCTTCTATAGATTTAGAGATAAAGAAATGCAAATAAAATAATTTGATGTAAAAATTCTCAGATCAAACTACTTCAAGGCAAGAAATTCAAATGTTTGTAATTGACACATAAATGTCACTGTCTAAAATATTTTTATGCCACTATCAAAAATATTTGTATATCATTATTAAGATTATGAAAATAAAAAAAAGTTAACAATTCAAAAGAATATACGTAAAAAAGAAAATAAATGGAATTTGTGAAAAAATTACAAATATAAAGAAAAAAGAAAAGGAAAGTAGAAAAAGAAAATTTCAGGATGTTGAATATAAAGAAAATGTATGTATTGTACATAATTTATATTAAAATATCCCATAGATTTTGCAAATATATGTGAGAATTATTTTGTAGTGAAACATGAATATATGTATTTGTATTTAAAAATAATTCTTATTTTATGCGTAAACCAGGTAAAATATCTGGCGAGAGGTTATGTGTTGGCCACATCAGATTTTTCCTCATGTATACTCGTACATGAATACACACTTCTATAAACCTATTGTTGTGCCACATACTATTCTTATCTTAGATAATATTATTTTAAGTATTAATTTTTACACTGACAACTAAATAACATTTCTAAAATTCGAATATTTATGTCTGAAGCTTCCTTAATATTCATCGCAGACCATGTCCAGATGAATACAAGGGCTAAACGCGGTCTACGTAGACTAGGTTTAAACTGGGTCTAAAATTTACCCAGGGTGGTCTAAGTTAAACCTAGTTTAAACCTAGTTTAAACCTAGTCTACTTAGACCTAGTTTAAACCAGGTCTATCTCAGTTACTATGAAGACGGCTCGAAGTGTATAGTGATAGTGTGTCAAGTTTTATTCATATTGGACGCGTAGTTTGTTGCATTCACAAGTCGCAGAATATATGAATAAATGAATTACAGAAAAAACGGAATAAGTTTCTCAATCTGTACAGAAGATATGAGCAGCAAAAGGGGAAAAGTGTAAAAATTGAAATTATGTTCCTACTTATTTTTGGAAAATATAGATTTTTGAGTTTTCGCAATGAGATAGGACATTGCGAATAACACCATCAAATCTGTCGGAAAATTTTGTATAAGAATATGCAACTTTTATCGTCAGGAGAAAACGTACGGTGTTCGACTTAAAATATGCCGGATAAGGGAGCAAAGATCTCCGACTAGCAGATTGGCGTAGTCTAAACTATATAGAACTAGTCGATTTAAATTATTATTATACGTACCTGTGAATGATAGTGCCCCAAAGACAATAAAAATAAAAACTGCAACACTTTGGATCTTCATTTTGCTGACTACAGTGTGGAATATAGAACAATTAAAATGAATCCCTGCTCTATTTAATATATAAATTCGTACAAGGAAAAGAGATCTGCATTTGCATTGGCTGTTTCGTTAATCAAATTTTATTACTGTTGAGGTCATCTCTTATTTTTCTTTAATTATTTAACCAAATTGGTTAATACGAAAGCATTATCAGTATTTATATTTGAAATGAATCACTTATTTTATTTTGTGTTATTACTGTATGTTATTAATAATAATAAATAATAATAAGACAATACTCAATTCAATGACATTTTATTTTTTATCAGGACATTCTGTCTTATTTATAAAATACAGATATAAATTTTAAAAACAAAACAAAATAAAAATATATTTATAAACAAAACAAAAATTTTATTCTTAATATTATGAATATTTGTACTATGATTCGATTTGTTTATGTATATTCATCTTTCCTGCAAAAAGAACAAAATATTTAAAAATAGAAATGATAATAATAAATTAAAGTCAAGTTAACTTATTAACCAGATAAAAGAAAAATATCGCATCATATAATTATTGATGGTATATAATTTTGTCAATTTACGTTGTAATATCGATGGCAGTTATCGACACTTTATCCAGAAGTGACAAAGTCGGGCCTAAATCCTAAATGTAATCTGTAGAAAAATTGTCAAATCTTCTAATATATACGTACATTATCTCACTCAAATTTATTTTTGTCATATTTATATCAATTTTTTCTTCATAAGAAAAAATTCTATAGGCCATTCACGATGTCGATAACAAGAGAATTTTGAACTAACTCGCGAACAGAGACAAGTCGTTCTATTATCTTAATTCCATTTGTACCTTTTAATTAAATAATCAGTCCCAATAGGGCGCGAGCAGACACGTGACTCAAGGGACCTTGACGTGCTTAGAATCAGCTGATTTATGTGCGCATGTCATTTTGACAAGAACAATGTCACGTTGACAAGACCAATGTTTTGACTTATTTTGATTTTTAACTGCTAAAATGTTATTATTATTTTTCATGTGTTTTACTGCCTAAAAATTATAAAATATTAACATTTTAGCAATTCAAAATCAAAATAAGTCAAAACATTGGTCTTGTCAAATTGACAATGTTCTTGTCAAAATGACTTGCACACACAAATCAGCTGATTCTAAGCACGTCAAGGTCCATCGAGTCACGTGTCTGCTCGCGCCCTATACACTAATAAAAATATCCATTTTTAAGGTCTAAGTAACTTAGTATCGCAACTTAATTTTAAATGACCTATAAATAACTTTTTAAATGATAGTACAAAATTTGTTTTTCATGGTCTACCTGCTTTTCTTATTCTCAAATATAGGTCCCTTTGAATAGCCAAAATAAAATACTTAAATAAAAATTCTACCATGACGCTCGACCCTCGTTCGTATAATCATTATCATTTACCGACATATGCAAATTGGTATACCCAGAAATGGGTAATAAGCCATTATGATATTTTTATATATTATTTATTACTCACAACACTATGTCGGGAATTTCATTTGTCATTTACTCCATTTTCTTCCTGTTTGTTGAAGTTTTCCTAAACGTTTTGCGGGTTTCTCGATTTTTCTTCTTCGTTAAACAAATAAGTTCTTGCTACCTCTTGATCCATTTTTACTTGCCTTCTTTTCTCTTCTTGCTCCCTTCTTTTATATTCTTTATCAATGTCATCAGCAAATTCTTCCATTTGTTTTATTCGTAATAATTGTTCCTTTCGTAATTTCTTTTTTTGTTCACTGAGTGTTTCTTCTTTATGTTCTGATTCGTGATGTGAATGTGGGCTACGAGGATTTTCGGGACAAGTGACAGTTTTGCCGTCATCATTACAAGTGCAAAGACCTTCGGAAGTTTGGACGGTAGTTTTGGGAGTACATTGGATCTTTTTACTTATTGGAGCGCTCACTGAAAAGAGGAATAATTATTTTTTGTTTTCTTCATCATTAACTGCATTCAAAAAGAGTATAAATATAAATTAATAATCGACAATTTTTGAAAAATATGAATCAACATACATACATACATACATAAAATCACGCATTTCCCACTTAGTGGGTTAGCACAAACCCGAAAGAATAACAATAACATCATCCAAAAAATAATCAGTCTCTCTTTCAACATTATTACTAACCTGACATAATAGGTACAACATATATTCCTCACTCTTAACATATTAAAGTGACCGATTTTCGGTAGCGAAATACCGCATCCGAACCACAATAATAGTTACGAAACAATCATCCTTCGCCACACATTCCTGTCTAAGCACACTTCTTTCGCCTCGGCCACATTCATAATCGCATTCATACACGCTCTTCTTCTCTTCCCACTCGGAAACTTTCTCTCTTTTAGTAGTAGTTTGTGTAGCATGTCCTATGTTGAAAGTTGATAGAATTTTATGAGGTGTTCCATTTAAAAACCTTGACTTTTTGAACTTTTTGAACTTCAACTTTACGTTGACGTAGAATTTACATTTTACAAAAATTGTCGATTATTAATTTATACTCGTGTAAACAAAAGCTTTCTTTATAAAACTGTTTTCTTTTGTAAATATGTTAGTTGAAAAGGGCATGTTGGAAAACCCCTAGATACCAAATTTTCTAAAATAATATTAAATAGTTTTTAAAATAACAGTAGCGTAAGCTCATCCTGGGACATCTGTATAATGGGGATGTCTTTGAAGAGGCCAATATTAATATTGATGAATAAATTATTACTTTTTGAAACAAAGGAACATTCTCTTTATTTTCTTATCAAACCTCAAGAAGAGTAATGGACGAACATCCAAAACAGAAAAGCGATGATTAACTAACCATTTTATTTTTATTTTTTACATTGTCCTTTCTAGTGAATACCGATTGAAAAATCTACTTTTTAGCGTAGTCTAAACTAGAATTTGCTAATTTAAATAATTATTTTACGTACCTGTAAATGATAGTGCCCCAAAAACAGTAAAAATAAAAACTGCAACACTTTGGATCTTCATTTTGTTGACTACTGAATGGAATACAGGATAATGAATCCCTGCTCTATTATATAAATTCATACAAGGAAAATAGATCTGCATTTGTATTGGGCGTTTATTTAATCAAATTTTATCAATGCTGACACTGTTGAGGTCATCTCTTATTTACCTTTAATTATTTAATAAAATTTGTTAAGAGGAAAACATTATCATTATTTATGTTTGAAATGAGTCACTTACTCGTATTATGTTATTAATAATAATAAAAAAACAATATTCAACTCAATAACATTTATTTTTTTATCAGGACATTCTATCATATTTATAAAACATATATAAAAATTCTATAAACAAAACAAAATAAAAATATACTTATAAACGAAATAAAATTCTTTATTAATACCATGAGTTTTTGTACTATATGCAACATTAAAACATAGGTATAATCGTATAATTAAAGCATTTAAATTCAAAGAGATCTATGTGCCATATTTTGCATTAAAGTTATTTACAGTATAAATCATTACGGGGTAATACCCATTTCTGGCTTCTGGGTGTGCCAATCTGCTTTTATTCACATATCAGAAATGATAATATGTAGACATCTGTACCGTTGAAAACTCTTATGAGGCATCACCTCATGCATGGACGCTCAAAACTGTCAGGTAATTACCATCACAAGGTACATTTTTGTTGAAAATTAGAAATAATTTTTCAAATTTGAAGTCGGTCGGATTTGAATATTTTGAAATATTTTAGTACTTTACATTTCATCCAAGACTGGAATTTAATGACAGCACCATTTCTAAAAAAAAATTTATAGAACATTTTCACATAAAAATCTTATATAATGTACTTTTGGCACTTTGATCCCTTTGCATTTAAATTTTTCAATTTATATAGGGTTGCACAGCTGACATTGTTCGGGCATTGCAATAATATACAACGCTACTGAATAAATTTCATTTACTGTTTTTTTTTACCTCCTGTCATACCGTAGGTAAGGGAAGTAATGTTATCGGTCCAAAAATTCGATTCGATGGTGAGTTTTTAGTAAATAAGCACGAATTAGGGTCCCCACAACACGTTTTTACTATTTTTACGATGATGTCTCTGTGTGTGTGTATGTGTGTGTGTGTGTGTATGTGTGTGTTATGTGTGTGTGTGTGTGTGTGTGTGTGTGTGTGTGTGTGTGTGTGACGATTTTTCGTCCACGATAACTCATAACAAATTTCCAAATATTTCTATTTTCCGTATTTAAGCTTTCTGCATTCATATAAAGAGTTGATTAGATTTTGGATAAAATTGGATAATCGGAAGTGATACTTTACATGAAGCCCATAACAGTTTTTAATGAAAAACTATATTAAAATATAATCCAAAACTTTTCAACTTTAGTATTTAAGACTTTTATATCAAGGGGAAACACATATTAGATTTTGGCTAAAATTAATAAACCAGAAGTGATACTTTACTTGAAGCTCTGAACAGATTTTCGTGAAAAATATTTTGATATACTCCAAAACTTGTCGAATTTAGTATTTAAGACGTTTATATTAATATGAACGACATACTAGATGTTTTCTAAAATTGATATACCGGAAGTACTACTTTACAGGAAGCTGTAAACAGATTTTCTTGATAAAATATATTAAAACATGATTCAAAACTTCTCAAATTTGTTATTTAAAACTCGTGTATAATTTGAAACAATATTATATTTTGACTATACCTATATGATAAACCGGAAATGGTACTTAATTTGGAGCTCTTAACAAATTTTCCAGGAAAAACATAATAAAATATAATCTAAAATTTGGTATTACATACTTTTTTATTTATTGGAACAACAAATTAGATTTTGTTTACAAACGATCAACCGGAAATGATACTTTACTTAAAGCTCATTGCTATTTCAAACTTGGAATTGACGGAAGGTCATGTGTTGGCCACATCAGATTTTTTTTAAATATTTGAACCACCATTTGAGATTGAAACTTTTCTAAACATATCTATACTTAACCTTAAGCTCAAACATCAATGCAGCAAAATTCGGGCCATTTTTGTTGATCGTCCGCAGGGGTCATCTCAGATGTGCATATGTTTACCAAGATAATCAAATAATCGTACTAAATTAAATGTTGTGGCGGCCTTGGCCAATATTTAATATTCAAATAACTTCATAACTACTAGAAACTAAGAAAAACGTTTCATATAAAATTTTATTCTTTTTTACCTTCCGTCACCTTTAGGTAAGGAAGGTATTGTCTTTGGTCAAAAAATTCGGTGGTGAGTTTTTGATGAATAAGCACGTTTTAGGGTCCCTAGAATACGATTTTACTATTTTTACGATGATGTCTGTATGTGTGTGTGTATGTATGTGTGTGTGTGTGTGTGTGTGTGTGTGTGTGTGTGTGTGTCTGTGTGTGACTGCAATAACTCTAATACTACAATTCCAAAAATTATAATTCTTTCGTATTCCTCTTCGTTACATCAATGTGAAGAGCTGATTAGATTTTGGTTATAATTGGTCAACCGGAAGTGCCCTCATTTGAAGATTTTAACAGTTTTTCTTGAAAAAACGATGTTAAATATCATTTTTTCACATTTAATGTTATTATGAATATTAAAGACTTATTTATTCTCTATACGATTTGAATGCATTTTATACTTCATATTAAATGGACATAGAGTCAAAAAATTATAAAGAAATTAAATTTCATATATATTAGTCAGCTTTGCTATAACTTTGGAAACAGCTGCTACGTTAAGAAAATTCTGATTGAAAGGTGTCAGTGTCAAGTGCAGTTGACAGTATGTTTATGTTATAATTTTACTGGAAATATAGGATCTTTTGTTAGAAACTTTCTGTATGGAATTTGCATAAAATACATACAAATGCCGTAAGGTAATGTACAAGAAATATAATCTTTTGCAATGAACTTTATGTACGACATTTATACAAAATACATAGAACTGACGGAAGGTAATGTGCTGGCCACATCAGATTTTTATAATCTAGCTACTGACAGACAAAATTTTGTTCGATCACTATCTTTGTCAGTTTTTCTTCGATTCTAAAGGCGATTTCGGGCGACAACCGTTCACTTGCGGTATGTTGCGTTCAGGTACGTTCACACATTCGGGCGCTAGGAACAACTTACCCGGTATGCATGGGGATCAGTGCTCACAGCTGAACGGGTTTGCGAGTCGGGTCAGCTCTCTGTTCACTATTTCTATCTCTTTTTATCATGTCTTTTTTTCAAATGTCAAAAGTCAAAACAGTCGGAGTCGTGGTCTTATGTCAAACAGGGTGACATTATTTTCGTGACTCTTTTTTGGACAAATATGGAAAAAAACTATCTTTCTCCGTTAATGCATTTTAATTGTCAGACACTATTTTTGACAGTTTTAAATGTCGCAGAATATACATAACCACCAAGCACGGTGTCAACAAGTGAACCAACGATTTTTGGCGCCACCATTAACCATATCATACCGTAACTAACCGTAAGTAATCCGAAGAAGTGAACGGGTATGTCGCCCGAAATCGCCTTAATACAAAATGACCACTTTCTCGGAAACAGTTGAGGATCAAACCTATTTTGATTAAGCCTTTTTTACTCATCCTCCAAATTTGACCTCCATTTTTTAAACGTCTTGTATAGTATATGAAATCTAATAGTGTTGTCATTTCCACTTTTTCCCGTGCAATATCAGCTCTGTACATCTTTCGTTACATTTATAGGTACTTCAATAATTGAAATAATATATGAAATGCAAATGTATGGCTTTACAGTATAAGTATAATAAATCATGGGTGCATTTGTAACTGTAAACTTACTCATATAAATCTTCGGAAATATTTTACATGGTTTAATGGGCAAATAAGTGTACTATACTCTTATGGTGGGTTGCATGAAACTATTTATCAGTTCGTTAGCAACTAACGGTTCGCTAAGTTTCGAAAAATCGTTGCATGAACGTCATATAATTTTAAAGATTCGCTAAACAGTCCTATAACTTATAGGGCTGATTTCCAGCCTATAAATATTTAACGGTTCAACAAATTGATTTTGACGTTAAATGTCGACATTGCATGAACAAATAATTGGTAAAAATTTTAAGTTTAAAATTCAATAAGTACTAATTAAAAGGTAAGTAAATAATCGTATATACTATATACACGTATGCATTTATTATACCACAATATATTTTAAATTCATTTTGGTAGAACTATGTCATCGTCATCTTCTTCCTATGAAGAAATGATTTTGGAAATATTAGAACTTCTTCCAAGACCACGAATATTTCGTGATAGATCAAATCCCCTAGAAAGTTTCGACAACATTGATTTCAAATTACGATTTAGATTTAGCAAAAATACGTTCATGTGTATTCTGCATATAGTGGGGCCAGATTTTGAAAAAAGAACGTAGTTTTTTAATTGTTCAACAGTTCTTATACCGGATTCTTGTTGAGAATTAAAACTTTTGCAAATATCTGCACAAGCTTCCAATTTACTTTTATTTGTCGTGCCGTCAGTTTTCTTGTTCCCTATTACACTTAAATTTTTTTGAATAATATCCTTTCGGTAAAATTTCGGCTCCTATTTCTCTTATCCATTTTCAATAATAATTTCTTATCGAAAGACACGTTTATGATAATGACAGTTATTGTACTGATACTGTTGCTAGGTAAACAATTCATTAGCTAAAGATTCCATTTTTTTCATGCAACCGTTTGAATTTTAGCGTTTCGCTAACTTTGTAGGACCGGTAACTATAGAATCAATAAACTATTTATTGAACAGTTTTCTTGCAACCCAGCATTAGGTACACAGCTTTCATTTCAGACGAATAGACTGTAAATTTTAAATATTTTTTTACCCTTAATTAATAACTTGTGAATCTGTAAAACTATAATAATTACCCCTTAACCTTAAAATTAATTTTAAAGTTAAGGGGTAATTATTATAGTTTTAGTTAAATTGAACCTTAGACTCCATCTGTTATTAATTGTGAATCTATAGATGACACTGATTTTGTTGAACTGCCATTAGGCGTTTCAGAAGATTCTGTGGTTTCTTTACTAGATGTTACTGTTTTTTTGTTTTCTTCAGTAGGAGCTGGATTTTCATCCGCAACATCTCTTTCAGTCCGGCAAACTTTCTGGCTTTCTGGAAGATGTCCCTTTAAATACAAATCATCTGCTGATATCCACTCTTCAAAGTTGCTTTCTGATTGGAGCTCATCTCGAACCTATACAAAAATGCCCAATCAGAAACAATATAATAATAACATGAAAATAAATGCATACCTCTTCTACTTTCTTAAATACTCGAATTAAATTCCTGCCGGCAAGTTTTTCTAAATTTTCAATTGACCATAAAGAAGAATCGTTCAGGTGTAATGTGTCGAAGAGGGCTGGGTATTTGGATACATCTTCTAAACCTGTAGCAGCTCTAACAAAAATAAAAATTAATAAATTTGAAATATAGGGATTGTCTTAGGTATATTAAATAAACGCCAAAAATTTTGCTTAAAATAAGTCATGTCGAATGTCGCATTTTGGCATTTAATATTTAAGGGTGTATTACCGATCGGGATTTTTCCCATTTGGAGAGGGTGTTTCACTGTTTTCTAAATGTGAAACTGTTACGATATAAGTTACGACTAACGTTTCATGAAATTAGAAAAGGAGATTTCACAAACAAAAATACTAGAGTAAATGTAACACTTAAAATTTACTGACATGGACAAATACTTGGGATTTACTGATTAACTAAACTAAATTTTTTAACTAAATGATTACATTATTAACTAATGGAACTAAGACTAACATGTTACATTTCGTAAACCAGCGGGCGGGCGTTTAGCACGCGCCCCAAAACTAAAACACTACATGTTCCGACAGCAACAAACGTCTGCACGACGCGACGAACTAATCTAGACTCTCTAAAACAAAGCGCTATCTTCAAGACAGGATTAACTTAGGGGTACAGGGTGCATAGGCTAGGACTTTCAAAGCCACGCATGTATACATAATAATTTCTAGACTTAATGATGAACAAATAAATGTCGTGACTATCATAATACGATAAGAATTTCTAAACTGAATTTTGACATTTATAACTTAAATAGATAAACAGAGTTAAAATATGATTATTGAAACTAAAATTTAGAAAAGTTTATAAAAAGTTATTTATCCCCTCGCCTTATCACATGAGCGGTTAGGCCTTTAGCTTGTCTACTATTGGTTTGAATAGAGTCCGTTCGCTATAAGTATATGCGAGGCACGTCATGAATACGCCATTACTTTGTGGTTGCGCAGTAGTCAAAATTAGCGCCTCCTCTTATCATCGAGCAACTTTGCATAGCAATGGGACGGTTAGTCTATTCTATTAGCCATGCCACTGTTTGTTGATGGGCGTGGCATAATATTCCCGCGCACATAAACGATGACGTTCTGGACATATACGTTGTACAAAAAAATAGTCGGTTTATAAAACGTCTAGCCATTATAAATCCGAATCAGTTTTTATTCACTGATTTCGATCATAACGATATAGCTGTACCGATGAAAGCGCTTACCAGACGTTAATTTACGGGCTTTCAATGCTGTCGTGAAGATAGCACTACAAAAGTTAATTTTGTGCAGTTGGATAGTTGTAAATATAGAGAATGTTCCGCGACTCAACCGACAAACTTATACCATATATTCCGGGGATCATTATACGATCAAAAAATGTTATATGACCTATAGCTGAATTCCTCTTTGTTTCGGAGATATGGAAGGAATTTTAAAAAAAATGATAAAAGAAAATCTATTTATCAATGGATAGCTGATGAACACAAAATTACAGAAACTGTTCAACATGAGAACCGCCATTTTCTAAACATACAGCTATCCTTCGAGTCAGAGAATGTTGCCAGTTAATTACTACCAATTCATTCTTTAGAGAATTAGTAGCTTCAACTATACGGTCAGTCAACTCTTCGCGTGTATCTTGTTTACCATTACTATACACACGAGATTTGAGGCAATAGGACCACCTCGTCCTATCCACCTTTCCGGAAAATTTTCATTAAGAAACACCATCACTTGTCTCCCAAAATGTGGTGGTGCTCCATCTTGCTGGAACCAGGTGCCCATCTCCATCTCTTTCTACACGACAGAGAAATATCCTGTCTCTCTCTCAAGCAACGAAAAACGTTTGAAAATGTTGTATGGTGAGGAACAATGCGATCTGGGTATCGCCTGAGGTACTCCGCAGCTGCAGCACGTTCACTTCCATTGCACAAACCATACACGAAAACCATATCGGCATATTCTGCATTAGTAAAATGCGGAAAAATGGCTTAAATTAATAAGACAGCACAAAAATCATTGATTTGTCAAACCTACGTTCATTCGTCAAGGCTAACTCAATTATTATTATTTTTTAATTCCTTCGATATCTCCGAAACAAAGAAGAATTCACCTATAGATCGTAATAATCCCCGGAATATATGGTATAAATTTGTTGGTCGAGTCGCGGAACACCCTGTACATATTTGTAATAACACGTTTACTGTGAAGAAAAATTTTTACAATCGCCAACGGCTACGATTAAACAAGTAATTCTCAAACTTATTGAGCCCAGAGCCCCCTGTGTAATAGCTATTTGTGTATTAAGAGCGCAAAATGGGACATTGTCGATTGAGAGGTTGTTGCCGCGCGACGCAGGAGCGAGGCATTCTCTCGAAATCGACAATGTCCATTTGCGCTCGAAACACACACAAGATTTTTTCTACAGTCACCACAATGGGGTCCTCCACCATAACAAAAATTTATTTTTTATTTATTGTTACTTATCGGTATTTTCTATTCTTCTTGAGCTATTGCTTCAATCTAATCTAAGCATTTTATACTTTCGTTTTTGTAAATGAATGCCCTATTTTATTTTCACAGCAGTGCGGCATTTTGTTTGGTTATGTAACATACCGACAGAGCAGTTATATGTCAGATTGACTTGTTAAGTGGGTAATGTGTAACTACGGAAAAATATCTATTTGTGTATTAAGAGCGCAAAATGGGACATTGTCGAGAGGTTAATAAATAAATAATAAAATGTACACTTTGTACTTACAGTATTACTCAATAGTTTTGCAGTGAAGATAGAGGGACGTATTTAAATATGACATCAAAATATTATTTTGACTTTCGTTTTTTTCAAAAAATTAATGCCAATTTTGTAATGAATATTATAAGTTTTTATATAATTTATTTGTTTCAAGTACATTAAACTAGTGCAGTAAAAAAGTGGATGTCCATTGGAAGCGTTCACGCCAAACTTTTGCAGGTGTAGTGTAAGCATTACTGTTCACAAAATTTATTTTAAATTTAATATTAATTTATCGTTATTTTCCATTCTTCTTGAGCTATTGCTTCAATCTAATCTAAGCATTTTATACTTTCGTTTTTGTAAATGAATGCCCTATTTTATTTTCACAGCAGTGCGGCATTTTGTTTGGTTATGTAACATACCGACAGAGCAGTTATATGTCAGATTGACTTGTTAAGTGGGTAATGTGTAACTACGGTGTCATTAATTCCTGACTAAACGTTTCCATTAAGAATGTAGCCAAGTAACATTTCTCAGCATTAGAAATTTGAGGAGCGAGCGTTTTTTCTACTTTGTCGCTCTAGAGCGGCAAAGTGACATTTTGCGTTGACAAAAGAGAGCGCAAATGGCTACTTTGTATATAGACTGTAGAAAATAGCTATTTGTGTATTAAGAGCGCAAAATGGGACATTGTCGATTGAGAGGTTGTTGCCGCGCGACGCAGGAGCGAGGCATTCTCTCGAAATCGACAATGTCCATTTGCGCTCAAAACACACACAAGATTTTTTCTACAGTCACCACAATGGGGTGCTCCACCATAACAAAAATTTATTTATTATTTATTTTTACTTATCGGTATTTTCCATTCTTCTTGAGCTATTGCTTCAATCTAATCTAAGCATTTTATACTTTCGTTTTTGTAAATGAATGCCCTATTTTATTTTCACAGCAGTGCGGCGTTTTGTTTGGTTATGTAAGTGGGTAATGTGTAACTACAGTGTCATTAATTCCTGACTAAACATTTCCATTAAGAATGTAACCAAGTAACATTTCTCAACATTGTATAGTTAGAAATTTGAGGAGCGAGCGTTTTTCTACTTTGTCGCTCTAGAGCGGCAAAGTGACATTTTGCGTTGACAAAAGAGAGCGCAAATGGCTACTTTGTATATAGACTGTAGAAAAAGATTTTTTTTTAATGTCCCATTTCGGAAAGTTTACTTCTAATTTACATAATCCCCACGTCAACATATTATGAATGTTTATGTAACTAACTATGTGTTTCATATTTTAATGTCTGAAACCTAGTTTAAAAATAACCTAAATCAGTACAATGAAGAGTAAAATATTTGAACCGACCAAATTTCTTCAACGTCTTCTTATTGCACTTTTTGGGTCATCTCTCTCACTACCCTTCAATGTCCCTCCTTCAAGCCACCCACTTTCTCCCCCATCCCTCCAATGGAAACATATTACCTATATAATTAATTTCTTAACTTGTTGTTCTCAGATAAGCCCGTAATATAACAATAATGATCATTACTGTGCTCCATACAAAAGCAAATAATAATTGTTGACTTACTTTTCTACTCCATCGTAATCTGCTCCAATTCCAACATGTTCTGGACCAATTCTCCTCGCAATATAGTTTATATGCTCTAAAAAATGTTTTATATACTTTTCTGCATAAAATATTGTCCTATATATTTACCTATCACATCTGATATTGCAGCAACCTTTTCTTTGGGATCTTTTAAGAATCCTGTGTAAAAGTTTATCATAACTATTCCTCCATTCTTTTTCTACAAGACAAAAATTTCATGTCATCATTTATTATTTTTCCGTAAATCAAAGTGTCATTTTTTGATTATTTGTTAACAATACACCACAGCCGAGAAATTTTTCCGCTGTATTTCAAATGGAGAAAATATGTTACTTACGACTAGATCCAGAACATCGTCTGGCACATTTCGATGATGATTGTACACGCTCCTTGCGTTTGAGTGCGAAAATATTACTGGTGCTCTAGAAGCATTAATAGCTAGCCGCATTACTTCGGCAGATACGTGAGAAAGATCGACCATCATTCCTAGTCTGTTCATTTCTTTCACAATTTCCTACAAAATTATTAGTTTTATGAAAAAAAATGTAATATTGGAATATGTATGTGGGTAATACCTTTCCAAAATTAGTTAAATTGCTGACTGGTTTATTATCAGGGGCATCCGCAGGACTTGCATCTGCCCTAAAATGTTTAAAAATTATAATATTCAGTATTTTTATTAGGAGCACTTTTTATTTGTGTTTACTCCCATACGAAGCTCGCTATGCGTTATAATCCTACAGCAGGGATGGCGAACAAATGGCACGCGTGCCATTAATGGCACGCGACACAATATTTTGGGCACGCGACACAATATTTTGGGCACGTCACTGATCATAAAATTCATTATGATGCACTACGAAAAAAAGTGTGAAGTAGGTATTATATGACTAGCGAACGCGAGTGATCCCTACGCTACGGAATGTTCGGGTGCGTACTTCAAAGATTTGTTGATTGCTTGGAAGAAATCAGACTATTTCTGCAAAATGAGGGAAAAATTGAAGAATACCCACAGTTGTTGGATGTTATGTGGCTTTCAAAATTGATGTTTTTTACAGACATATGCCAACATTTAAATAAGTTAAACATGAAGCTTTAGGGCATAAATAAAACAATTATCGTCATGATAGATCTCGTTCGCGCTTTTGAGGCTAAATTGCAAGTTTTCAGGAACGATATTATCACAAGACACTACAAGCATTTTCCAAATTTGAAAAAAATATATCAACGATTTAGAAATACATGAGAAACCAGACGAAGACCAAGTTACTGAAGAATTTATTTCTGTGATTGATTCTTCAATGAATTTTCAGCGAGATTTTCTCAGTTCAAAGAATTATCGGAAATACTCAAGTTTATTATGTACCCTGATGTGACGTCATTTGATAAACTGAATTTGTCCCAATTCGATTGGTTGAAAATTGAAGAATTTAAATGCAGCTGATTGATTTCCAGTCTAGTTCAATATGGATTCAACAATTTATTGAAACAAGGAAAGAATTAGATTTAATTGAAAAGTGACAAGTAATATAAGTGAAAATGCTAATAACAAAATTTTGGAAACATGGAATGCGTTACCAGACACATTTAATTGTTTGAAGAAGCTGGCTCATGATATTTTAACAATATTTTCAACAACCTATGCCTGCGAGTCATTATTTTCAGAGATGAATAACATTAAAGACTCGGTTAGAAACCGTTTGACAGATGACTGCAGTTCAGCATGCATTCTGCTAAAAGTAACATCTTACAACCCTAACATATGTTATTTGTCATCTAATCTGCAACAACAGAAGGCACATTAATTATACTTTAATTTAAATTACGCGTATAATTGAAACATTGCAAAATGTTCCTATTTTTTTGTAGTAAATAAAGAGTTTTGAGTTGATAGTATTTATTATTATTATTATTTTCCCAATAATCACAAACTTAAAATTATTTGATGGCACGTCTATGACCTCATTAAATATTTCTTTAGAAAAATGGCACGTTGATACCTAAAGGTTCGCCATCCCTGTCCTACAGTTTCTAATTCCCTAGTCTCATACGTTAAATGTGCATTCACAAATGAAAATCAGATTTATGGTTTTTGTTTAGATTTAAGTAAGTCATTCACAAATGCAAGTTTAATTTAACCTTATTCATTGTACTGACATGTAAATGTAACTGTAAAATATCGATAGAACAGTACTCAACAGATATCCGTGCGCCGTGAAACTTTCATTCGCTTGGCAATTAAGTTTTGCCAGTCTCCTTGTTCTTCTCGCATTTGCTTTAAAGACCGAATCCACCAAGTGAGTACTAAATAAAGATGGGTGTATTTCTATATCGTTTTAGACTCGTTCTCATTGGTGAAGTTTGTGACGTTACACTAAATCATAAACCTAAAGTTTGGACCTTGCAATGTTTAGTTTTATGATTTGGATTTAGAGACACTAAATTCTGAAGTGTGAATGGAGTCATCACATAATCTGCGGCCAAGTTCTTTCAATCTGAAGTATAAACCATAAATATAAACCTAATTTTCATTTGTGAATGTACCTTAAGAGTTCAAACAGCCTAATCCCAGAAGTGCTAAACTGGAACGTTTAGAAATAGAGGCGGAATATTTTTTTTGTTTCTCACGCTATAACTAACTAACTAACCTAACCACAAGTACCTACACTATTGGCGATTCAAATTAACTTTTCCCGCCGTGGCGTTTCCCAGTTGAGACGTCACTACAGTATAGGTAAGAAATATTAGTTACTTATACTTTGACGTCACAACTGGGAAATGTACGTGCTGTAAATCTGTCACTGATACTGCATTTTACGCTTTTTAGAGAAATTTAAATACATGAAACTTGTGTTAAAGGATATTTTAAATTATTTAAATGGCCTGCATACTCCAGAATTTTTCTATGAAAGGAAATAATATGTTCTGTGTATGTTTTTAGTTCAAAATTTAGCCACTTGATCGCAAATTGGCAATAAAGAAATAACTTTTAAAAAAATTCAATTACTTTCAAGTAAGAAAGGGATTACAGATATTGTAGAAGGCTCGAAAGCACTTTTACTTTAAACAGGGCTAATTATACGCGATACTCTTATTACAACCAGCGATTTTTAAATAATACTTCATTTTTAAACAATTTTGGAATATATGTAGGTACATGTTGATATTTGAAAAAAATCAAGTGGTTACAATTTTTATGTCTAGAGAAAAATAAAATTTTATTAATTGAAAATTGTTAACTATTGCGATGGCTAATACTGTACAATACTGTACATTGCTTCTCAAACTATAGATGTCTGTATTATTATATCTTTGCGTTAGGTTAGGTTACTATTTAAAATAAAGTGAAACAACTGATTTCAAAATTGATAGTACAGCCATCTACGTATAGTTTAATAGGCGATATAGGTACTTGTTCGAGTCCTATTATGACTATACGTCCCAGTTTAGTACTTGGGGGATTATGTTGGGCTGTCTGAACTCTACGTCACTTGCAGTGAAAATATAGATATGACGTCACGAATATAAGTTTTTATATCAAATTGTTTTCTTCATGGACCTAAATGTTCTTGAAATATATGTTAGTTCTAAATTATATTTATAAAAAATAAATGAATATTATTATACTGTACAAGTCTACATGATTTATAATTGGAAGTGTGTTTAAATTATTAGGATTAATGCAAAACATTTATATTCAAATAAAAACTGTTTGAGAATTGCAGTACTGGACTTGATAAGACACGCCTCCGCTATTTGAATATCTCTACTTCCATTGGTAGTAGGCTCCTCCCCTAACTGTGTATTCGTTATATATTTGTATTTATAGGCCGTCTTTGACTCGCCAATCAAAATAATATATATGGAATTCATATGAGTTACGAGCTGCTATAACAAAAACCCCTTTATTTCCGAAATATTTCAATTATATCGTTTCATTTCTTTATTAATATTCATTATTATGCATATACTTTCAATATTTTTTCCTAATTTCTCTTAATTCAATTGCGCTGTAGTAAGATTAACAGATACACCTTCAGCTTCTGTATTCGCGATTCAAGTTAGTTTTGCCGCTATGTTTTGTGACGTCACAATGCGGTGTAGTCAAGTGACAGGTGAACCAAAAATTAACCTAGTTGTGTGTGTGTGTGAACAGCTATGTTCAAGAAAATTTATTATTTTGTTATATACAATGAAAGTGAAATTAGAGGAAGTTTTGTGTTATTTAAAAGCAAGGGCTAAGTCCCGAAATTATAGTGAGGGAGAAGAAAGTATTGATTCCGCAAACATAATTACATGTAGAAAAAAAAATCGTTGAAGGAGATAAAAAAGAAATAAATATTTTTGTTTTGTGAACACTTTTTAACAACTTTTAAAGCAGAATTACCCAAATTGATGTTTACATGCCATAGTAATATTAGCCATACTAGATGCTGGCCGCATTGTGACGTCATTTTTAAGAGCTTCATGAGTTGGTCGCTAGTTGGCGAGCATTTTTCTTGAATCGCGAATACCATTATATTTGAGGAGCTTTTTATAAAAGCAACTTTAGTCCATTTTTTTGAATTTGAGATAATGAAATACAAAAAAGAACTTTCTACCTTTTTACTTTCAAAGATTGCTAATTCAATTTAACTGAGAATCAAATATTAGAAAATTATTTACTGGATGTTAAGTAATAGAAAAATAAATAACATTGATGAACAATAACATATTAATTTTTGTATGACATTTGTTTCAGAAACATTAAAACTTTACAAAGTAATAACTTGTGATTAGGATACTTTTTACAATATTTGGACTATGTTTGTTTTTACTAAAAGCTCCTAATATGTACTGTAATTACCACGGAACATTATCTGTATGAGTAAGAGTCATATATCTAACTCCCAGATCATAGAAAGTTCTTAAAACTCCTACTCTGGAATCAATAGAGTGTCCTCCTTCCACAGCTATAAGGCTACCAATTTTTTTATTGTTAAAAGCATCCATTATACCTGAAACCAAATAATATATAACGATTCATGAATTCGACAATAAAGTATTTAGTTGCAAATCTCACCGTCAGCTGTCGTTACTAGTTGCATATCCTTCGGATACTTTTTCACTAATCTTCTTATAACATCTATCTGCTCTAATGTTTGAGCTACTGCGTCTTTATATTGGGTACTAGAGTAAACGTACGCTACCCAAAACTAGGAAAATATTATTTTATTTATAGAGAATTATTCCATTCGGAAAGAAATATTTTTAAAATGGGGTATTCTGCTGATTTGTTTATATTTTTTCTGATAATAAATAAAAATCTTGAAATATTGGAAAAAACACGATATTAAAATTCGATTTAGTAAGCTAGATATGAATTTTTGAATGTCTCAAATTATTTGTGACGTCATAGTCCCGAGTTGGTTATGCTTCTCAAACAGTTTATTCTGGGGTATCTGTATTGTCTGCATTAGGCATATATTTTCATTTATTTTTATTAAATCTTCTTTCTCTTATCAAATAGAAATAAAGAAATAATTAAAATAAATAATTTAAAATAAATATTATTTCAATCTATTTTATGAACATTTTGACAATGCCCTTAGGCCCAGGCCACACTATGCGTTTTGGCGGGACCGGTAAAACCGCATCCCGTTAAACGGGATGGATCGAACAGCGTCCACATATATCCCGCTAAACAGGACGGCAGCAATGACAACCCGATTCGGACACAGTCGGACCAATGTCTGATCGGTGCAGAGCTCAAATAGTATACGTTGTCTATTAAAAAACAAAACCAGACTTTTGTAAACGCTCGCATTATCTCCAATGTGTTGTAATTGTCATGCGTCAAATTGGCCGTCCGGTCAAACCGCAACATGCTGCGGTAGTATCCGGCAACCGGACCGCAACCGCATCGGTGTGGACGCATTCATTTAAAACAATAAGTTGTTGTCTTCCCGGTAAACCGGTCCCGTTAAACCGGTCCCGCCAAAACGCATAGTGTGGCCCGGGCCTTAGGATGACAGTAGGGTTGCCATAGTTCTTAATTTAAATTCAAACAAAAACAACGAATAGACCAGAAAAGTAAGGTTAGAATTTGCTTTTGTCGCGGGTTCATAGTTTGAATTCCCTGGTATAGGTTTCTATAATGGAAGTGTGATTTTACTGCCAAAAAAAAGATATTTTGTAAAAGAAATTAAGCAGCTCTTGTTAAGGAATTGACAGTTTGTTTATTCAGTAATAGATTGCAACTGTTTAAAATCCTTGAAGAGGTAGAGTAAGAAAATTATTATACTATTATTTTTATTGGCGAAAAAATTCAAAGTGGGTGACGTCTGGCGACAGATTTCTGAACTAGAGGAATAAGGAAGCGTTGATAGCATACATCGAAATGTATGTAATTTTAAACAAGTTTAATTTACATTTGTTGTAGAACAGTGTGAGATATGTGGTGTATATTACATTTTCAGGTTTAAATAATGATCAGTAAATGCCATAGATACTGCTCAATGGCACAATGCAGTAATTACAAGTCAAAAAGTGTAGGTTTACCCAAGTGACAAAATATGATCTTGAAATTTTCTTCCCATATAGTTTTGACGTCTCCGATCGGTTATATTTTTTCCTTTTTTAAAACAGGATGGCAAAATTCTTCTAATTTTATAGTCAAACTATACTGTTTATCATCTTTTTAACAAGTTTTCCCCTCACTTGTTCCAAATCAGTACAACTCAATTTTTTTATTTCTTCTGCTCTGTAATACACAAATCCATAAACAAATAAATTAATAGCATAATAATAATGATAACTTTTGTTGTAAAATAATAAATATAGTTTTGATTTTTAATAATCTATTTATATGCAACAAAACTGCAACAATATGTTTGCATTTGCCTCCCAATCCTGCTCTACAACTAAATTTTGCTTTCCAGTAATTTATATTCTCATTTAATATAATTTCAATCATATGAGGATCTTCACTCAAATGACTGATTTTTAAATAAGATCCCAGTATTGTACCTGATCCATAATCTTTTATTACACAAAGCAATACATGTCCTGCCTTAAAAACTGCTTCGCCTTCCTTTATAGGACGTTCAGAAGCAATGTATTCAAAAATATCACCTAACTTTATGTTAATTTTCTCTATATTAAATACTTTGCACTTTGAAATGCATACTCTCCTTATTCCTCCGCCATCTTGCTACAGTCCGGCCTGCCACCTATAGTTCAGTTTTTTCGCCAATAGAAAATAAAATGTTACGTGTAAATTATAATTTCGTATGTCGTCGATAGTCCCTCACCCGCCTGTATATACGTTAAGTGCAACACAAGCTATGCTGCGATTGGCTGCGTACCGAAGTTGTAGGACCAACCGAGATATACGTTCATTGAATTTTGTAGTGTTGTATTTTTATTTAAATAATTATAAACTGTGCACAGTTCATGTAAATATTATTGTACAAATCTGGAGATAAAGGATCATTCTAGGTGGTACATATAATGTTATGCATTTAAAGTTGAGGTAAAATTTCCTTGGTAAGAAATACACGGCGATGAAAAGTATGTTCTCAGCGTTATGAACTGAGTTTGATTTTGGCGCCAAAATTTGACCGTTACACTTTTTTGGTCTATAGTAGGTCTAGTTCGCCCGAATTCACCCGAAATTTTACAATAACCGATTAGTAGGCTTGGGGAGTCCCCAGGGACTATGACGTCACGTTTACTATAATTAAGAATTTTACTACAACAAAGTAATATTTCTTGATTTGTTTTTATTAAAACTCCTTAATTTAACGTATGCTACCTTATAATAATTGAAGTTTACTATTGCTTTGTAATGGTAGAATTAATACCCCATTATTGTTGTAAATAAATTTCTTACCACTGAACCAACTTTTCCTTCTCTAAGTCTTGGAAGATCAGTGTAGCAATATATGCAATTCTTTGTACCCCATACGGAATCATTTTTCAAATTCTGATCGAAGTTGAAGTCTTTTATTCTATTTTTGGTTTTTTCTCGAAGATTATTGGGTAGATCATTGTGTCTAAAAAGTTCAAATATAAAATTAAAAACAGAACACAAGACACAATTGAAGTTCAAAAACTAGTATCAGTTCAGAAATACGTATTAGCTATTAACTTACCTAGGAATGTTATTTATATCATAACTGCCGCAGATGTCGTTTTGAAATCCTAGCTCGTAGAGCGAGGATTTTAAGACATCTAAGGCTTGTTATGATTCATAACATCCGTGGTTTGTTCAATAGTTTATCGGTTTCAGAAAATGAGGACATTATTAATAACTATTATTTTTTGAAATTCTCTCGTTAATGCTACTTTCAGTATGGTATGGTTAACAGCACAATTTTTTTAACATATGTCAATATGACAAATATTCAATTTATGTACTTTATTCGTTATGTTTATTGTTTTAGAATAAAGTAAACCGTATTTAGAACGATATACTAACGTTATCTATACGTATTAATGAAGAGCATTATACTCTCATTTTATTTTATTTTCATTTTGTAGACTGTTGTTGACAAGTCAGTATGGTAATAATATTACCGTACAGATATCTGTATTATTACTTTGTTACCAGCATACTTTTGTATATGTAAACAATGGATTAATATTCTGAAACCGGTAAAAGTATTAACACATTCAAATCAGTAATGGACCTTTCCAATTTAAAGAGATAGAAGATATGCGCAATGGGGATCTGCGCATAGTAAGAACAACTGAGATCTATGACGTTTGATTCTAAAAAAATTAGACGTAAAATGTAAGATAACTTTAAAAAATCTTTTCAAAATAAGTTACAAAAGCTTTTATTGAAGGTAAAATGTCTAACGATGCAAATTTTCACTGAGAATACATGTACTATAATGCCTGCAATATTTCTGACGTTTCGTTTGACAGCCCAACTGGCAGTTGTACGCGCCATTTTCTTACTATTTGCAGCGATAGAAAGAGATAGCCCTTAAATTGGAAAGGTCCATTAAGGATATTTATCGAGAATTAAATACTGCAGATTGATTGATAACTATTAGGTACTGTAGTGCACATAATTTTAACAAAAGCGCGTTCGGTATATGGACCTAAAGTAAGTATAATAAGTTTATTAGTCTTATATTCTTAGCTAGTTAATAGGTCACTTTCGAAGAAAATACGATTTAATCAAGATAATATTAAAAATACATTACCACAGAATTTCCAATTTTTTTCTGAGGATCGAGTAAAACGTATTTAGAAAATGCAAACATTTCTATTACGAGGTATTGTAAGAGATATAAGGTTATTACTTTTAAAAAAATAATGTTGGGAAGGAGATTGGCAGTATTTGAAAAATGAAGGTATTCCTTGGGATATACTAATTTAATAATATTTTCATTTATAATATGGGATATACTAATTTAATAATATTTTCATTTATAATAAAAATTACAATTTTTGTTGTACATTTCATATATTAACTGATTATAGGGTATTTCACATAATCATAAATCAGATTTTAGAATGTGGTCCGGTACTAAAAAAAAGTTACTTATACTTTGTCATATTATGAAAATATAACTAATTTTAAATGATTTTGTAACAAAATATTTTTAAAATATAAACCTTTTCATTCATAATTTTAATAAAAACTTTTAGTGCTATGACGATATGACGTCACAACTTCAATTTCGGTACAGTGCGAAAAGAATATGTTATATTATTCAAAACTTGTAAAAATAAAATTCATACATTTATATGTAGTTGTATGTTACATGAAAATGTATGAAACACTTATCATTTTTAATAAAATAAAACATTTTAATTCAAAATGTTTATAACAAAATTTTCCTTTGACAAGGTACAACTATTGGGATTTTCAAGTATCAAGAGATGGCGCTGATCGCATTAAACACTGGTACACTTTTTGTTGACGTGTGTCAACGTAGCATTTCTGTCAATTGTATTTCTTTAGTTTTCGTATTATTTTCTCATTTATTAGTATTTTTTATTTATAATTCAAGTACGTATAATAGAGTTTTTGTAGTCATATAGTTGTAGTTTCATGTAAATGTCAAATGTGTACCACTGTTTGTAGTTCTAATATTTGCCACTAGTTAGCGTTTTCTTATTTGAAAATCCCAATAGTTTTCTGAAAGTGACAGCTATCACTAGTTAACCACCTCGACATCAATGTTTGGCAGAATTAATGACATTGACAGATGTAAACAAATTTAGTCAGTAGGCGAAGTAAAATGGAAGGTATGACGTGACATAAAATTCATTAAATTTTAAATAATATTTTCAAAATTTTATTCAATCTTACAGAAAAAAAAAATTGAAAAATGAGTACCGGCCTCATTCATATTTAGGTACACTAGTAACATGAAAAATAAATTCTGTACCTAATAAAAATTATGTCAGTCATAAATTTAACATTACATTTACAGTTTGTACCGTTTTGAAACGGTATGTGAAATGGCATCGCAGAATGACGTCACCATTTGACATTACTATACAGAAATGCTGTTAAATGACGAAGCAGTAGGTACAAATATATTTGATTCGTGTATTACACATTTTAATACTTTGTCGTGATTAGTTTCTGGTACTAAATTTTGGTAATGCAACAATACCCTGTTCAGAGACTCAGTAGAAAAGTAGTATAAATGACAAAATAGAATTGTGAAAAAAGTGATTGCAGTTGACTTAAACTTTAAAAAAATCTATAACATTTTAAACATAAGATGTTACTATAATATCAACATGAGATTCATATTCATACCATTTTTTTACCTTCCGTCACCTTTAGGTAAGGAAGGTATTGTCTTTGGTCAAAAAATTCGGTGGTGAGATTTTAATGAATAAGCACGTTTTAAGGTCCCTAGAATACGATTTTACTATTTTTACGATGATGTCTGTATGTGTGTGTGTGTGTGTGTGTGTATGTATGTGTGTCCGTGTGTCCGTGTGTGTGTGTGTGTGTGTGTGTGTGTGTGTGTGTAACAAAATTTTCGTCTGCGATAACTCTAATACTACAATTCCAAAAATTATAATTCTTTCGTATTCCTCTTCGTTGCATCCATATGAAGAGCTGATTAGATTTTGGTTATAATTGGTCAACCGGAAGTGCTCTCATTTGAAGATTTTAACTGTTTTTCTTGAAAAAACGATGTTAAATATCATTTTTTCACATTTAATGTTATTATAAATATTAAAGAACATTGTATTTTCTATTCGATTTGACTGCATTTTATACTTCATATTAAATGGATATAAAGTTATAAAATTATAAAGAAATTAAACTTCATAAATTAGCCAGCTATGCTAGAAACAGATACTATATTAAGAAAATTCTGATTGAAAGATGTCAGTGTCAAGTGCAATTGACATATTCGTAGTTTATTTGTGTTAGGATCATTTTGCTCGAAATTATCTGTCTGGAATTAGTATAAAATACATACAACTGTTGAAAGGTAATGTACATACAAGAAATTTAGAATTTTTTGCAAGGAACTTTTTGTATGGATTTTATAGAAAATACATAGGCATTTACGAAAATTCTACCGGTAGATACCGCATCTACCGACTGTGTTCGAAAGCATGAGTGGTAAAAAGTTACCGTGTTCGAAAATTGTTCAATATCTACCAGATCCTTCTACCGGATTCATGAAGAATCTAATCTCAAAAAAAGGTAGTGATGCAAAGCGAAGCGCGCGCGGTAAAAGTGGAAATGTGTTCAAAGTAGGGCTCTGCTAAGTTTGTTAACTACGTCAAATTTCTAACCTGTTTTAAATTTTCAGATTTTTTCACAGGTTATGGATCTACCCTATTTACCAGTTGCGTTCTTAAAATATCGATTCCGGTAGCTATAACCTGATAAAAAGCTATTTACTGGTAACAGTTCGCCGGTAGAATTTTCGTAAATACGTCATATAACTGACGGAAGGTAATTTGCTGGCCACATCAGATTTTTTTTTCTGTAAATAAATCCGAAACTTCAGTATCCAGTTTTCCAAATTTACTAAATTTTTATAACAAAATACCATTGTACCATTTTTCTACTTTACTTCTCAAATGCAAAATATAATAAATTCTCACCCATCGACTAGAGGCGCATTTGATAAAGCATCACTACCCTTGGGAACAGCAGTTGAACCAGATGTAGCAAGAACTATTATTACTATTACAATTACTAGGGATACAGTTCCAATACCTCCCCATAAAAATAATTTTCTTCTTTCTATAACAAACGTAAAATATATTTTCACAGTGCGATACTTCGGAATGAACTTTCGAACTGAGAAATGCTGGCCCGTATTATCACCTCTTGAAATAGCGCTACTTACGAAATAGCGCTATTTGGTTTTTAAATTTTATTTTATCTTATGTATAGGCAAGAATAGGTTTCATATTTTTATAAACCTGTAATCGCCCTAATTCTGTAAGGAAAGTTGCAAAGTTTTAGCAACGTTGTTAAGGATTGTAGCCAATAAAACCAAATGTAAAGCCTACCATTTTCATGTTTTAATCAATGTTTGTAATCAGGCCCGATCCTAGCGGGTGATCATTTTGTTCCCAGAACAAAGGCGGCCAAGCATAGGGGCGACAAAGTCATCCTAACTTTTTTAGAAAAAAAAGACTAGTAGTAGGTATATAGTTTATTTTATTAAAAGGCTGAGTATACTTATGATGTCAATCAGTGGCGTACCTATAAACCTTGCGCTCCTATGATAAAATTTTCTGGGTCGCCTTTATTTACAACGCTCCAAGAAACAATTTAAAAGCAAAAAAAGATAAATATTAATTTTTACATTATACCGTGGCAGTAATATTATAATCATTTTTTATTATTATTATATTATTAGTTAAACTTTTTTATTATTCTAATCATATTTTCTTTGTTTTAATCAGCTTTTTTTGTTATATATATATATATATATATATATATATATATATATATATATATATATATATATATATATACAGGGTGATTCATCGGTCTGTCCCCTCTTTATAACTCTTTTATTTTAAGTCAGATAGAAAAACTCTTCAAATATAATTTATATGATATAGTATTATCTATCTACGTACCATATCCATTTGTATACAGGGTGCTCCATTTAAGCACAACAATATGTAACTTTATATTTTTTAATGGAACAGCCTATATTTTTTTATTTATTTTGATAGTAAATTAGATTCCCTTTAAAAAAGTATTAAATAATAAGGGGTCTAAAATTATAAATTAAGAAGTTATTTACCTTTATTCGTTGAATGATATGTTTTTATCATGTTATTATTAACAAAGTAAGCTATGGATAATTTGATCAATTATTTCGAATTTAAACAAACAAATTGTCCAAATACTCTTAGTTTATCATTGTTAATGTTGATGTAAAAATGAATAATAGAAATTTTAGTAAAGATGAGATGGTTAATATAATATTTATAATAGGAAAATCTATAGAAGTTGAAGGACAAGTTGTCGAGCATTTATTATAATTTTGCATTATTTAGTCTGTCACTAAATTTTAATAGCTTCTTTGGAATTAGTGTAATGTTTAAAATAAGTATTAATAAAAAAAGGATCAAAATTTTGTATTATATTATGGTTTTTTCCACTCTGAACTACTATTTTTTATGAACGTAAATAACTTCTTAATTTATAATTTTAGACCCCTTATTACTTAATACTTTTTTAAAGGGAATCTAATTTACTATCAAAATAAATAAATAAATACAGGGTGTTCCATTAAGAAATATAAAGTTACATATTGTTGCGCTTAACCGGAGCACCCTGTATACATATGTATATGGTACGTAGATAGACAATAATATATCATATAAATTATATTTGAAGAGTTTTTCTATCTGACTTAAAATAAAAGAGTTATAAAGAGAGGACAGACCGATGAATCACCCTGTATATATATATATATATATATATATATATATATATATATATATATATATATATATATATATACATAGGTACAGGGTGTTAATCAAAATGCGGGCCATAGGCGTTTAACATTGGAAATCAGTTTTCCTTTGCGTAAAAGTTCCCAATTAATTTTAGACAAAAATGTTTCAAATAAAACTTGTTGATAATTAAATTCTACGTCTAATTGTGTGCTATTGTTTAGAACTATGTTCTGTTCCATTTAAGGCATTCAGCAGTTGGTGCTCGCATCAGCGCCAGTTTTAAGTAAACTTGTCTCTTGTCTCCAATATCAGCCAATCACGGAGGTCAAAACTATTCCCTATTCTCTGCAATATGATTGGCTTAAATAAATAAATAAATAAATATATCATCACGGCTTATTACCCAATGCTGGGTGTGCCAATCTGCTTTGTACACAGATATCGGTAATGATGAAATATTATTTCCTAAACGAAGCTTACTTAGTAAGAAAATCTTCACAATTAAAAGAATTCATACAGAAATATAGAAAACAATATAGAATTTCTATTCAGAATGCAAAAATTGAGGCTAATTCAAATTATGTAAATAATTCGAAGAATAAATCAAAAGCTACCTGGAATATAATAAATCAAAAGAGATCAATATTGTGTACATCATGTAAATCAGAAGACGGTGATATATCTGCAGATGAAATTAATGACTATTTATCTTGCACACCTGATAGAGTAATTAAAAAAATACGGGAATCTAATTTAACTTATGATACTTATTTAAAAACCGTTGTCACTTCACCTAATAAATCATTCTTTTTAACACCAGTTGATGAGAATGAAATATTCAATATCTTAATACATTTAGCTGATTCTAAATCTAAAAGTTCTGATATTTTTGGTATATGCCCGTATGTCATTAAAGCAGCTGCAGATATAATATTTGTACCCCTCACATATATTATAAATTTATGCTTTTTGCATGGCTATTTCCCACATAAACTAAAAACAAGTAAAGTTGTACCTGTACCTAAAAAACCAAATATTATAAATTTAAATAATTTTCTAATCTCACTGATTCCTGCATTATCTAAGATATTTGCAATTTTAATAAATAAACGAATTGTACATTATTTTGAACACAATTTTTTCACCAAAATCAATATGGATTTAGGAATAATAAGTCTACGACTAATGCCTTATTACACCTTAATAACTTTGTACTAAATAATTTTGAAAATAATAATTCAGTTTCAGCAACATTATGTGACCTTAGTAAGGCATTCGATTGCGTATTTCATGAGATTTTACTAAGCAAACTACAATACTACGGAATTAGAGGCATACCTTTAAAACTTCTAGAGAATTACTTAGATAACAGGCAACAAATAGTAGTTTACAAGGGATCACACAGCGCCAGTAAAATAAATAAATATGGAGTTCCTCAAGGTTCTCATTTAGGACCAAATTTATTCTTAATATAAATAAATGACTTACCATATACTTTAAAAAAGATGATACTACTATAGTAAATACTTGTAATAATACAGAGTCACTACTTATTAAAAATAACGATTAACCAATGAATGGTTTGGTGCTAACAAATTGACAGCCAATGAAAACAAAAATCAAAACATTTTGTTTACCTTGAAAAAGGAATCGTATACCTTCGGCTCACCCAAAGTAAAACTGCTTGGATTAACTATACAATACAAATTAGATTGGCGTGAAAACATTGAACTCCTTGGTAAAGAATTAAGCAAAGTACTTTACTTACTTAAGAGCATGAAAACAAGTGTTAGCTTACATATTTTACGAACTATATACTTCAGTACTTTTCATTCTAAAATGATATATGGTATTTTGTTATGGGGAAATAGTCCTGCAAACCAAACGATCTTTATACTACAAAAAAAGGCATTGAGGATAAAGTTCAATTTAAATTTTAATGAACACTGTAGAGAAACTTTTATTCAACAACAAATATTAACTTTCCCTTGTTGCTGTATTTTTTAAAATTTAATGTACGTAAAAAAATGTTACTACGATTATAAAGAAATTAACAATGTACATACTTATACGAAATAACAACAAACTTTTACTACCTAAAATTAGATTGAAGAAATCATAATTATCTTCCAATTTTATCGGAATACAATTATTTAATAAATTACGCGAGAATATAAAATAATTAAATGTGAAACAATTTAAATTATCTGTTAAAAAATTGTTGTTAAATAATGCTTTTTACAGCATAAATGTATACATGTCTTTTTATATGTAGGTATTTGCCTTTTTTTATATTTTTTTTTCTCTGTATTTGACCTAGCTTAAACTGTAATGTGTAATGCTTGAATAAATTATTATTATTATTATTATTATTATTATTATTATTATTATTATTATTTAAATCGTAGAAATGGGCTTCAGGATCCAGGACAAATTTATTTAAACGAAGAAAGAATTGTGAAAAAATTCTTTCTTCGTTTAAATAAATTTGTCCTGGATCCTGAAGCCCATTTCTACGATTTAAACATTTAGGTTGGATCTCAAATAATTATTCTATTATTATTATTATTATTAATGGCTTATATACCTGAAAAAATAAAATGGGGGGGGGCATTTTTGTATAAGAACAAAGGTGGCTAATAGAGTAGGATCGGCCCTATTTGCAATTATTGGTTATTTGATATAGCAATGGTGCTACAAGTCAGCAACTTTCTTACAGAAATTTTAAATAACTAAGTGATATTTACAATTTAATTTATTTTTTTCTTTAATTTTTAATATTAAAGTTGACAGTTGAATTAGCGCTACTTCAAGAGGTGAGAATACGGGCCATTGTAACAGAATTAATTTTATAAATATAATTTTTATTAAACTTTTTTAAAGATATAAATTGTGTTTTTAATTTAAAATACTCGTACATACCCATTGTTCGAATGGATGTGAAAAAAGCCATTTTCTTATCTGAAAATAAAAAACACCTGTAACAAAGATAATAAATTTCAATTTATGTAAATGGTAAAAATAAGAATTTTTTATCAGTAAGCATGCTTTGCAAATGTTACATAATTTACTAATAAAATTAAAGGCTTAAAATAAGACATTACTTAAATAGTATTCATTTTCTTTGCCGCTGTATTGATTTTTTAATCCTATTTTAGGAACGCAAATAAAATCATATATACGAGCCCCGTCTCAATGAAGTTGACCCACTCGCTTTAATTTCATTTTATTTAGTTAAATTATGACACAAATAATAGCCAGCGTAAAGTATAGCCAATTTTTATTACCTTCCGTCACCTTTAGGTAAGGAAGGTATTGTCTTTGGTCAAAAAATTCGATGATGACTTTTTAATCAATAAGCACGTTTTAGGGTCCCTAGAATACGAATTTACTATTTTTACGATGATGTCTGTATGTGTGTGTGTGTGTGCGTGTGTGTGGATGTGTGTGTGTGTGGATGTGTGTGTGTGTGTAACAAAATTTTCGTCTGCGATAACTCTAATACTACAGTTTCAAAAATTATAATTTTTCGTATACTTCTTCGTTACATCCATATAAAGAGCTGATTAGATTTTGGTTACAATTGGTCAACCGGAAGTACCATCATTTGAAGATTTTAACAGTTTTTCTTGAAAAAACTATGTTAAATATCATTTTTTCACATTTAATGTTATTATAAATATTAAAGAATATTTTATTCTCTATACGATTTGACTCCATTTTATACTTAATATTAAATGGATATAGAGTTAAAAAATTATAAAGAAATTAAATTTCATAAAGTAGCTATAGCTATGAAAACAACTACTACATATAAAGGAAATTCTGATTGAAAGATGTCAGTGTCAAGTGAAATTGACATAGTGTGTTTGTATTATGATTTTATTGGAAATATAGGATCTCTTGCTTTCTGTATAAAATTTGTATAAAATACATACAACTGCTTTAAGGTAATGTACAAGAAATAAGAATAATAAATCTTTTATTTCTGCAGATACATTACACTGTATATAGAAAACGTCACAAAATAATAATTTAAGACATAAATTTTCAGTATGAAATTTGCTTAAAATACATGCAGCTGCCGGAAGGTAATGTACAAGAAATAGAATATTTAATTTAGCAAGCAACTTTCCTTATGAAATTTGAACAAAATACATAGAACTGACGGAAGGTAATGTGCTGGCCACATCAGATTTTTATTAATAATACAGACATTTGTCGTTCAAATGTCACATAGCAAGATATGTTTTCTAAAATATTTTATTTTTACCTCCCGCTACCCTTGGTAAGGGAGGTATAAGGATCGTGCTAAAAATCGCATATCGAGATTTTGGTAAATAACCAAGTCCCTAGAATCCAATTTTAACATTTTCACGATGATGTCTGTGTGTATGTGTGTGTGTGTGTGTGTGTGTGTGTGTGGTTCCTGTTTACGCTCTAACTCAATTACTATCATTCAGAAAATTTTGAAACCTTGTATTTATATCGTATATAGAAAGAAGCCATTAGATTTTGGTGTAAATCAGATAACCGGAAATGGCACTTTGCTTGAAGCTCAAAATAGTTTTTCTCCGAAAAATACCTTTAAATGTTATTTTTCGAGATTTATGCTATTATAAAAATTAAGATTATTAAATTTTCTATTGGTTTGCATTAATACTTTTTCTATATATTTTATGGATAAATTTATAAAAGTATCTATAATTTAAATCACAAAGTCTGCGCTTTAAACAAACACAACTACTTGATTAGACAGTTCATACCTCAAATGTATGTAACTGACAGATAAATGTCCCTGTCAAAGACCTAATCATTTCAAATTAATAATAGTAATGTTTTAAAAAGAAAATAGTACATATAGAACCATAGTTATATGGAATGGATTTTAATACCAGTTTCTAGTATAACTAAATATGTAAGTATTAAATTAATGAAAATTAAATAGCGGGAGGTGTTGTGTTGGTCACATCAGATTTTTTAATGTAAAACGAAAAAATATTTACTTTTATCAAAAATTCAAAAACACTGAAAAAACGAAAAAGTCGTAAAGATGTTAGGTTTTTTAAAAATAAAATTTACAAGAAAATCAGTGTTACCCAATATTGATAAATAATATGAAATTAATATATCGATTTGTGTTACAGTTATATCGTTAAATTTTTAATCATTAGCTAAAAGTTTAAATTAAAATTACTTTGGAAACGTTGGAAAATCTTCATTTTAAATGAAAAGTAAAGATTTATTTCATTATTATAAAAAATTCTATTATTAAATTCATGATAAATAAATTTTTAAAAAGTGGGCCAACTTCACTGAGACGGGGCTCGTATGTACGTAATACTTTCAAGTCTGTGTAACAAATTTATGAATATTTTCTATTTTTTGTCAAATTTCTAATTTTTTATCTGCGATCCAAACTGATCTATTTTTTAAATAAATTAAAATTTCTTTAGGTATCTGCTAGTTATTGATAAATTAACATAATTTTAGTATTCATTGGTACTCATAAATAAACTAAACATAAACATAGTAATGAAACAATAACAATGATGTTAATTGCTGAAGCCTTGAATTTTCTGTACTTTTTCTATCGTAAAAACCACTGAAACAGCGAAATTTCTGAAAATCACATGTATGTATGTATATTTCGTCATAAAATATCATATACTTTGTCTTAATTTATTTGCAATATTGCAGAAGAAAATATGAAAAATCTTTTATTTATGAACACTTTAAAATTGTATATTGCACAAAAGAAAATAATATCTGTAATAATTAAATATTTAAGAATTTCTCGGATGTATGCAAGTATAATATTTCATCAATAAATGTTATTTATTCACGAATTTATATTGCTATGTTTTGTATTTTTAATTATTTTGTTATGTATGGTTTAGACACGACAAATAAATATTGTTATATGTAATTTGCGAAATTCAATTTTTCAAGTGCAAGTGAGGAAAAATTGTTTAGTTTTAAACATTCTAAACACTAGGATGTTGTTAATATCATTAGAAAACATTTATAGCATTTTTTATGTAAATAATATAAATACGAACCTTAGGTATTGATTCTTACACTTATCTAATTTTTGTAAAAAAGAAATTTACTATTAACACTATTTCTACTAAAATTTTCTTATTTCTTCACATACGTGTAGTATTGCAGAATAAATTTCTAAAAACATATATTTATATCAGCACTTAAAATTTATATTGAGCAAATAGATATCAGTAGCAATCAAAAACTTTAAAAATTCCATTCTGTATTGTTATTTCACTTGCGAACACTTATCAATATGATATCATTTTAAAATTTAAAAAATGTATCTAATCTTACCTTTTTCTTCCATTTTTTGTCACTGTTTAATTTCTACACTAGTTTATAAATATCATTAATATGTAACTTTATTATATTATGGCCACGTACTTTGTGATATAAAGGTAACTCTACACTAAATAGTTCGTATACATGGATCACTGGACGCCAAGAAAACCCGTCATGGTCAGGGTCGGTTTAAGTGAAGGTTACACTTACATAAATTAAATAATGGGCCACGTGAAGAAAATAGGAAGGGTTAAGAACATACCTTACTATATTTTGAATAGTAAACATGTTTTTCTCTACACAGTATACAGCGTAGTATTAACGAAGATTGGGTGCAATTTATTTTGTATGAAACTTCATCAAAATTCTGTATTCTCATTCTGTTCTTAAACAGTGAAATTCGTTAATAATTAATCTACTCCAACCCTTACAAAAATATATAAATATGTTTCAAATAACTTTCGTGGTCAATAATCAGAAAAATTCATGCATATAAACAATTTAATAAAATAAATAATAAAAAAATCTGATGTGACCAGCACATTACCTTCCGTCAGTTATATGAGGTATTTACGAAAATTGTACCGGTGAACTGTTACCGGTTAACAGCTTTTATCAGTTTATAGCTACCGGAATCGATATTATAAGAACGCAAGTGGTAAACAAGGTATATCCATAACCTATGAAAAAATTTGAAAATTTAAAACAGGTTAGAGTCCTACTTTGAACACATTTCCACTTTTACCGCGCACGCTTCGCTTTGCATCACTACTTTTTTTGAGATTAGATTCTTCATGAATCCAGTAGATGGATTTGGTAGATATTTAACAATTTTCGAACACAGTAACTTTTTACCACTCGTGTTTTCGAACACAGTCGGTATATGCGGTATCTACCGGTAGAATTTTCGTAAATGCTTATGTATTTTCTATAAAATCCATACATAAAGTTCCTTGCAAAAGATTATAAATTTATTGTATGTACATTACCTTTCGACAGTTGTATGTATTTTATACAAATTTCATACAGATAATTTCGAGCAAAAAGATCCTAACACAAATATACTACGAATATGTCATTGCACTTGACACTGACATCTTTCAATCAGAATTTTCTTAATATAGTAGCTGTTTCTAGCATAGCTGGCTAATTTATGAAATTTAGTTTCTTTATAATTTTATAACTCTATATCCATTTAATATGAAGTATAAAATGCAGTCAAATCGTATAGAGAATACAATGTTCTGTAATATTTATAATAATATTAAATGCGAAAAAATTATATTTAACATCGTTTTTTCAAGAAAAACTGTTAAAATCTGCAAATGAGGGTACTTCCGGTTGACCAATTATAACCAAAATCTAATCAGCTCTTCATGTGGATTCAACGAAGAGGAATACGAAAGAATTATAATTTTTGGAACTGCAGTATTAGAGTTATCGTAGACGAAAATTTTGTTACATACACACATCCACACACACACACACACACACACACACACACACACACACATATATACAGACATCATCGTAAAAATAGTAAAATCGTATTCTAGGGACCCTAAAACGTGCTTATTCATCAAAAACTCACTACCGAATTTTTTGACCAAAGACAATACCTTCCTTACCTAAAGGTGACGGAAGGTAAAAAAACTGTATATTTCAGTTTTGATTGCCAATGGCAGCCTGTCATCCAAAATATTTTTCATTTTAATACAATCGAATGTGGCGTGATATCTTATGTAAATTCAAACAATTGTAAGGTATTTGATTTTGTTATTTTCTACATTCATTTTTTTGAAAATGGATTCCAGGGTTCAAAAAGGCGATAATAAACGGCTTGGAATTAATAAAGATTTTGAATTGAGTAGATGTGACCTTGATGTTAAGAGCGCATTAAAAAGTAAAAACTAGAATATTTTAAAAACCAAAAACTTTTTTCAAACAATAGAACATGCTTGCCCTGGATGAATGCTAATACTACCAAATAAAATTCGAAGAAACCAAAATTATTTCGAGATCTACAGAACAACAAATTAATTATAGAAGCCATAGAGATTTTTAAAACCAAGAATAATAATCTCAATCGTTGTGCCGGTTTAGAATTTAGTCGAGCATGGCTTCCTATATTAAAAATGTTACCTTGGTAACTTGTTTCTATTGTTTTGTTATTATTTATTTATGTTTTTTGAAGATGGCAGCACTATATGCTGCCGAAACGTTGGGTTTAAATCAGTGTTTAAATTAAAACTAACAGATCATATACTAGAAGGTTGTTTTATTGTTATGAGCTCTGAAAGATGTTTTAATAACTTTTTTAAAACTGTTAGTTCCAGTTTTGTGGTCTAGTTTTAAGATAAATGAAAATGACACATGTTCTATTTTCTTACTATGATGGACGACTCCATGAAGCATTTAAATTTAAAGGGATCTAAATTTATAGTGAGAGTTTAGCAAATATTTGAACAAAGAAATATGTAATCATATTTTTTAAAAAGAAATCTGTCGTTATTGATACATAACGACATAAAAATGGTACTTAGATCCCTTTGAATTTAAATGTTTTATTTGCGTCCTAATTTCACAATATTTGTGTTAAAATGAAATTTGTTCTGTTTATTAACACAATTTGTCTGTAAAATGATAATGTCAAGAAGGTATTTAAAAATTATTCTTACTTTAGAACTTTAGATTGTCAGTGTATAATATATAATAATAACGAAACAAGTATTATTTATAAATAATCTACATATTTGGCATTATTTTAAAAATTATAAGCTATATTTTTTATGCCTTTCTTATATATATATATATATATATATATATATATATATATATATATATATATATATATATATATATATATATATATATAATCAATAAAAAAAAACAATAAAATTGTTGTTGATATAAGTACCTACTTAATAATATTTCACTATATAAAAAAATATTTGAAATTAAAATCAAAATTATTTTTACAATATGTTAATAATAAAATTTTCAACAATTCCAATTAAATTTATGATCATTTCAAGTTGTAACATTTTACTCATAGGTAGGTAAAAAGCAATTTTTTAAATAAAAAATTTAAGATATTCTTTAATAGTGTATAACATAACAAATGTAATAATAATAATTTATTGTTAACTTTCAAAACTAAGTGTGGATAGTGTTTCTCAATTCTAGACAAAATAAATTTTATAATCGCTCTTCTAACTATTTTATCGTATTTTGTATTTTGTTTCATAGTACAATAACGCATATTTTGTTTACAGAAATATAAGATACATAAACAAAAAATATTACGTGTAACTGGTCTGCAAGTTTCAAACATTCACACCATATATTCGAACACTGCATTGATAATAAAGTGTAATACTTTACTTATAATTTATATATTTACATACATATATCGTATATTCAACAATTAACACAAACAGGCTGGTTAAATAATAGGGATAAATAGCTATTTTCTGTATTATTAATTTTGGAACTATGTAGTTTATATTAAAAATTAGAGGCGAACTTATGTGTCACTTTTTCCTTCGAAAAGGTCCTGAATTCTTTTTTTTCCGGTTTCGCCAGAAGCAATATCATCATTAAATTTTTAAATGAAATATAAAAGTAATTTAATTTAGCGATACCAAGAACATGGATTTTCTTCAAAATTAACTTAATAATTTTTCAAACCTATGAAACTTTAATACATTATCAATTAATCATGACATTTGTTTCGTCTTTGTTTGAGGAATTTTTTTTACTTTATACGGCGTGTAATCATACTTCGGGAAAAAATAAAGGGCATATAGTACTGACTGAAAATGAGTAAAAAAAGCTTAATCAACATGGGTCCGACCTTCAACTGTTTACGAGAAAGAAGCCATTTACTATTAGAATCGAAGAAAATTGACAAAGATAGTGATTGAACAAAATTTTGTCTATGTCAGTAAATAGACTATAAAATACAATAAAATTTTATATGAAATTTTTTTCTCAATTTCTAATAGTAACGAAGTTATTTGAAAATCAAATATTGGCCAACGTTGCCACAATATTTAACTTAGTACAATTATTTGATTTAAAAAAAAAACTAAAGCACATCTAAGTTGACCTCTGAAATGAAAACAAAAAGTCAAACTCATTTTTGACTGCCTTATATCTCGGAAACTATTGAAGATCGAACCCATGTTGGTAAAGCCTTTTTTACTCATTTTGGTAAGTACTATATGCTCTTTCCTTTTTTTCCCGAAGTATGTTTGCACCCTGTATATCAATTGTTTTTGTTTTGATTACGTATTTCGAAAATTCGAACTGTCTAGATTCAATAAGGAGTAAAATTAAATTAAATCTCAATACAAATACAAAAACAGAATAATTTTGATGAAAATGCATTTGCCTTATTTACCGCGAGGTACCTTTCACGTAGATGGTTAAGGTTACTTACGGCTTACGGCCACAGCTGGACACCAGAACGTTATAATTTAAACTATAAGTTTAAAGGTAATAATAAAGATACATAATAATAATAATAATAATAATAATAATAATAATAATAATAATAATAATAATTATAATAATAATAATCATACCTATTTGTCTCTATTTTTTCAATCACCTTTAGCTATAGAGTTCTTAATATAAACTTTAAACACGTATATATATATATATATATATATATATATATATATATATATATATATATATATATATATATATATATATACCGTGTGTCTGTCTTAAAGGTGTACATAGGAGATTAACATGGGAAATCAGTTTTTTTGCAAATTCCTGCTCGCCTAATTATTTTAAGCAAAAATGCGTCAAATAAAAGTTTTAGGGCATAAAATTCTGCATCTGAATCAATAAACAGAATTACCTTTACATGCTTTATAACGACAGAAATTAATTATGAAAATGTCGAAAATTACGTTGAAAATATCGACAGCCATGGAATTGAACAAAAAATAAATAAATGCTTGATATATACCTACTCACACAATTTTGTCTTTATCAAATATCAATATACATACATACATAAATACAAACATATGTACGTTATATACTTATTATACTCGTAATATAATATGGTAAGTAATATGTTGCAATAATTAATATATTTTATTTTTCAGGTTGAAATTCACTACAAATTTATTATTTTCAATATAAAAAATCACTACAGCATTATAATGATTAATTCCAGCTACAGTATGGCCAAAAATAATATCATTATAATATCTTATGTAAACTCATAAATAAATATTCTTTCCTACCTTTCTAGTTCTGCTAAATTTTATACAGTTGTTCAATTTTTATCTAAAAGATTATACTATGTGCAGTAGCATGATGAAACTATATATTAATGCCTTTATCTTATCTGATAATAGCCTTAAACAATATTTATATTTGTGTATCTAATGACTTTCACTTAATACTAGATTACTGGGAGTAAAAATAAATTTCACTTCATTTTCATTTCGAGAATATGTTTATTATTTTGATGTATGTAGCTGTATAAACAGTACTGTAATTCTGGTTGTATATCCCATATGGCACACCATTTACTTTTTCTTGACTTTTTCACAAACCTACATACTTTCAGATAAAAATTCTTATCTTTTTAACTTATTTATTTATATTATAAATCATTGTTGATATTAATTTTATTTTTGGTAATTTGCATACGTCAATTTTACGCAAATTCCTTTTGATGTCATTATAAACTTTAATAAAAATAAACATAAATTATTGCGAAGTACTTGACCTAAATATGATAAAATATGCTTATTTATATATTTTGTTTCTATATAAGAATATTGATTACATATATATAACATCAGAGACTCGAATTCATCGAAAGAACCAATTTTCTTCCGTGAAATTCTGTTTTCTCGCAACGAAACAAACGAACGCATCGATTTAGTTGCGGTCTAATTTTAACCGTTATAGATGTCGTGACAGTAGTCGCTCTCTTCGTGTTCCGTTTTCGTACAAACCGGCATGGTGATAGAGCAGTGCTTCGAAAAATCATAAAGTTTACACATTCTACAACGACGAGCAACCTTTTTCATCTAATTGTAAAAACCAATCGTCAACATTCCGCCAATAAGCCTTTGCCAACCCCACGGGTGGCTTCCTAAGGTAAGAAAACAAGGGAAACCATCTTTGTTCATGAACTGACAGCTAGAAAGCTTGCTAGATTCAGTTGATTTTTCTTTATATTTCATGGGTTTTACCCTCACTTTTCATGCTTTTTATCAGTTACTTATTTTATAACAATTATAGATCATACTTTCTACTATTCCTAATACAAAATAGACTGTCATCATATAATATTGTTTATTTTTACAAAAATCAATTGTTTTTCATGTACCAATCGTGAAAACAATTGATGGTTAACAGGTTTGTACAAGCTTTTGTGAAAAATTGCGTGAAATTGTGCAACATATGTTAAAATAATTGATTACACATTAATTCTATGTATAGTAACATATTTAGCAATACGTTCTTCCGTTAACTACCCAAATACTATTCTGGAAAACCTAATAATAAATTCGAAAGTTAATAGGTGTCTAGGTTCTATTTTCACCTCAGAATCCTAAAAAAATTCAAACTATTAAAAGATATATTATATAATAATGCTAATACATCCAAAAAATTTGACATCAAGCAATATTGATGACCTTTAATCATCACTTAAGTAAGCAGTTTGGCTAGTAATTGTACAGCCAAACAAATGAAAACTATTTGATGTATGTACTCAGTTATATATGTTAACTAACAAAGAATTAGTCTAGAGTTCACAGCTTCACGTGAATAGTCGAATGACGATAAAATAGTTGATATCACGGTTTTTATCATTTTCAAGGACCAAATTCAGAGGTTAAGCGTGCATTGTCGTGTTATACTTAATTTTAAATAGGCTGCTTATGTACTTAGAATATTGCATAAGATTTTCTTATAAATTATCAAAAAATCAGTCTACATTTTAATCGTATAGATGATGAAATATAGATTCGTAGAAAATCATTTATTTACGATATTGCGTACAAAGTTAATTTGTATGACAACAAGAAATTGGAGCTGCCATAAGCCTCTTATTGGAAATACCGTAGACGTAATACAAATCTTAGATACTAGAGAAAATATAAATAAATCGTCTTATTTTCACCCACATTTTTGTGGGTGTAGAAGTTTAGGTGTTCTTCTTTGAAATAGATCACATTTGCAGTTGATGATTATTTAACCTTGAATTGGTTGCTATATGAAAAATTCAGGGGCATACAATATGAAAATGAAGGAATTATTGTGTCTGGGAATTTTAGGGGACTTAATGGGATGATTTAGGAATACAAATTGGTATATGTATTAAAAATGGAAACTAACAAATATATTGTCAATAGGCTGTATGAAGCAGCTTTGCACACCAAAAATAACTATTAAAAATTAAAGTGGTGTATACCTTGTTCCATTTAAGCCATTCAGTATTGCAGAGCATAGGGAATAGTTTTGACCTCTCTGATTGGGTGAAATTGGGGACAAGAGACAAGTTTACCCAATGTAATTTCGGCTACTTCAAGTTTACGCTGTTGCCAGCTCCATCTACTGAATGGAACAGAGTATAAGTTGGTTTACGGAAAAATTCATTATTAACATACGATGTCAACTTTTTATCAGTACAGTGGTTAACAAACCAACAGAACTGTTTCCAAGTAAAATAACTACGTTATCTACAAAACGAAAACGGACTTGTTTTATTTATTTCAACAAAAAAAATCTGGCGCGGCCAACACAATACCACCCGCCATTTACAGCCCAAGTCACGAAAAAGATTAAGTTAATACTTATTTTTGGAATAGCGAATTTTACTCTAATTTTATGAGTTTATTTCTTAAAATATAGTCTAATCTAATCCAAGTAACTACCATTTTTTAAACCCCTCAACAGGATTAAATCCCAATTACAGAGTGTGTTCACATTCACACACAACAATATCTTAGAGGGATTCAATCCCCGAGCCCACTCATGACTTATGAAATGAAGATTAAATTTTAAATACCGGGATAGCATAGAATTCACTAATCCAATTTTTTTTTTATTAATCTCAATACATACCCACCCGAGTACCCACCTAATTATGCTGGAAACTGTATTGAATTCCGTTTCTATTGTTCTATTTATTTTTTTCTTTTTAAAACGTTACTAATATTATTTTGAAATGATTAATTCTTTGATAGTAACATTTATCTGTTAGTTACATACATTTGAATAACTGCGTTTTGTTTGTTTAAAGCGTAGGCTCCGGCATTTAAATTATAGATAATTTTCTAATTTTATTCATAAAATATGTAGAAAAAGTATTAATGCAGATCTGTAGAAAATTTAATCTTTAATTTTTATAACATTAATCTCGAAAAAATAACATTTAAAAGTATTTTTCGAAGAAAAACTATTTTGAGCTTCCGGTAAAGTGCTATTTCCAGTTATCCGATTTACAGCAAAATCTAATGGGCTCTTTCCATATTAGAAAAAGGTCGAAAAAAAAGTTTTCAAAATTGTATGAAGGGTAGTATTTGAATTAGAGTGGAGGATCCACACACACATACACACAGACATCATCGTGAAAATGTTAAAATTGAATTCTAGGGACCTTAAAACGTGCTCATGTACCAAAATCTCGATATGCGATTTTTAGCACGATCCCTATACCTCTCCCTACTAACTCGTTTTTTACAATAAGGTCCTCCACCATAACCGAAAATTAAGTACAATATAATTATATTGAAAGTAGAAAAAATCATGATTGAGACGACAAAAGTTTTTTGAAAATTTTTAGTTTTTGAAATATTTGAGATTTTAAGCATCTATATATCTACGTCATAACTATTGCTATCTTTCTCCCTCAGCCTACTACAGAAACTGGTGCGAGAAAGATAGCTGTAGGTTTCGTTAAAAATCAAATGCAGTTGAACTTACAATTCAGACTTTTTAATACTACGAATTGCTTCAAAATTAAACGAACTTTCATTTAAAATAATAAAAAAATTAGAGAGGAGGACCCTATTACTTTACGCAATCCCAAAAACTATAACAGCTAAATAATTGTTTTATGTATAAATTGTCATGTTTTTGACAAAATTTATATTTTGTAATGCGACCATTTTATCCTTGTCTTAAAAAATAGAAAAAGTTTATTTAATCAGAGTCGTTGGTCTTTTTTGATATTTATCCCAATGAAGGCATTTGAAAATTAAATACCTACACAGTAGCAATGGGATATATAACCTTGATAAAATATAGAGAAAATATTTATATATTATTAATATAGATTTGAAGAAAAATCGTTAAACATTAATTCGAGAAAAACTACATTAAAACCTGTGACGTCATCACCACTGAAATATAAACCACGAGAGCGAAAGAGATAGATTTATAACTACATATCGCTTGTTTACTCAGTAGCGATGACGTCACGCAAGTTTTAATCCTGTTTTTCTAATATTCTATTAATATTTTGTAATATTATTAACAATTTTTAAAACATACGGATATATTATTTATAACTGTATAATTTGATGGATTAAAAAATATCTACGCCGATTTCGAAATGACGATATAATTATCCTTGCACGGTGCTTATCAGGCGTTATTCGACGGTCACTCAAAGCTGGTATAGGAAGTACACCACAGCAAAAATAAATTTTTAATAATTTCATTACATCATGTTTTTAATAAAATTATAAATAGAAGATGCACAGTTATATTTTCAAATCACACCATATGCATGCGTAATTAACTATAAAATACCTGTCTCGAAAAACAGTAAACAGGGATCAAAAAATAAAACATAATTTAGTATACCAAAACAGTACTTACCATAATTGTCACAAAAATATGTTAATGTAAACACAATTAAATTGTTTTGCGTAGAATTTATAAATAGTTTAAATCTAATTATTATTTAATAAGATCTACAAGATATTCTTAAAGTGCCTAACATGTGATTTTGTAAAATCTGACGCAAATTTGGCGACGTAGTAAAACTTTGCTCGACGCCTTACAATATCCTATCTAGTTCAATCTAATTATCTTTAAAATAAAATATTATCGCGTCAATAAAGTTATTTTTACCCCAATCTTAGATTTTATTCGATTTCTATTTCATTTCTGCGTTTCATCGTATATATAATAAAGTGGACATTGATTATTGCATTCACACTGGTCTCCGATCACACAATATATTTTTTTTTAATCGTAAAAAGTCAGTAACTATAATCGTATATTGTGTTATTAGGAGTAAAAGTGATACTTTGTGTGGCGAGCATGGAAGTTTGCACGACGAACGAAGCGAGTCGGACAATTGCATCCAAGGCACACAAAGACACTTGTATTCCGAATGACACATTAATTTATTTTTTTTCAAACGCACTACTTTTCTTTTTATTCGCTAATTCTATGTAGTTTCTATGGATATTTATTTATTTTCTTTCTAGCGGCGTAGAAATGAAACTTCTACCTCGTGAATCAAGGCAGAAAAAATGCCATTTCTACGACGTTTGAAAAAGAAATTATCATGAGAAGTTTATTGATTTTCATTTAATCTTTTTATCAGTCTATAAGACAGGAAATTGATATAATAGTCACACGGTATTCCATTCATGACAACTAAATTTTAGATATCAAAAGTAAATTTCCAAAGATATATTCAAATATTAGCTCAAGTACCTACCGATAATTTTTGTAGAACATAATTTATACATTAAAATTATTTAAGTACTTTAATTAATTTTTGTATGAACAGATTTTCTACTAATCAAAATAGTTTATTAATATTTTTATTGTTTGTATAAAATAAATAATGATAAGAAAATACAAAAATAAATATCTAAGTAATTTACGAAGCATGGGTGTGTCAAATTTAGATTGTTCTCCGATCACACAATACATTTTTTTAATCGTATAAAATCAGTAACTATAAAAATTATCATGCAAAGTTTATTGATTTTCATTTAATCTTTTATCAGTCTATAAGACAGGAAATTGATATAATAGTCTACGGTCCATTCCATTCATGACTTAACTAAATTTGGGATATCAAAAATAAATTTCAAAAGATATATTCTAATATTATCTCAAGTACCTACCGATAATTTTTGAAGAACATAATTTGTACATTAAAATTATTTAAGTACTTTAATTAATTTTTGTATAAACTAATAATAATAAAATAGTTTATTAATATTTTTATTGCTTTTATAAAATAAATAATGATAAGAAAATGCAAAATAAATATCTAAGTAATTTACGAAGCATGGGTGTATCACATTTATAATAAGCTGTTTAATTTTAATTTATGTAACAAGTGCAAAAAAAGTTCAATTTTATTGCTTAACAAGTGTACTTTTTGCAAATGCTCCTTAAAATTATTGTCCTGCGAACAAATTTTATTTAAAAAATTATAATAATAGACAAATTAATTATAAAGTAAAATATCAAAGTTTTCGTAAAGGTTATATTTTTTAACACGTTGCTAATGGCAACTAATTTAACCGGTTTTAAAAACTGGTTAACCAGTATTTTAATAAGTCCAAATACAACATACAAACAACAGTAATTATTAACCGAAACAAATTAAAACCAATTTTTTTATATAAAGAACAAGAAAATTACCTTTTTTAATTTTTTAACTGTATACGCTAAAATGATGAATAGGACATATGGTTAATATTTTTTAGAATTTCATTTAAATATTCGAATGTTCAAAGTTCCCTTCAACAATTATATACTTTACTATTGACTCCTCCACTTCTTAAAAGCTTCCACTCTATATTCTTTTCGAATGCACTATTGCAGCATCATTCTCTTCTTCAGACGAAAACCTTCTACTTCGTAAGTCCAAAAATTAACCAAAAATCGCACATTGCCAAAGCAGGTGAGTTTGGCGAGTGTTCTATTTTTTTACCTAAAACTGAAAAAAATTCTCTTCTTAATTCAGTATTTTCACTCATAACTATACTTTTTTATTAACGAAGCTCTAACACTTAAATATTCGCAACTTAATTTCAAAAAACAGATAAATTACATTTAAAATGCAAATTTTGTTTTCTACGGTCTATACTTGATTTTCAATAATTCTAGCATGACTTTCTTAAAAGTTACTACAGTGTGTTCAAAAAAATCCCTAACTCGGAGTATGCTATAAACAGAGAAACGTGTGTCTGATCATTATTCAATTCAAAAGACAAATTTACAAAATTGATTTTGAAATGTAATTTTAAAGAGAAAAGACAATAAAGAAGGATACAGTATATTGACATTCGCCGTTTTGTAATTTGTTTCCATTTCTAAAATAAGATACAGGAAGAAAAGCTTTGATTTCTTTACAAAATATTTTTGACAATATCTTATGTCAAATTGACATTATTTTTTTTAGATTTTACGCTAAAATAATAGAGAAAAGCTTTTTAACTGGCGTAGAAAACTCAATTTTCTATTTCCTGAACAAGGTTGACCTGATTTAAATCAACTGTTTTTTTTTTTAAATAAAAATCGTTGATTTTCATCAAAGATGAAAAAATATTGAAATTATATTATAATTTGAATGTACTTATTTGCTTCAATATTATAATTAACAACAATAATATTTTCTGAATATAATATCTAAAAATTAAATGATATTTTATCACTTCACTTTTCATACAAAAAAGGCGCGCGTGCGCATTATGTATGTTCCTAATACGTATAATCAAAAATTCAAATACATTCTTTGGGGTTTTATTACATTTTGTTCTTATGATGCCAACCCTGTTCCTGAATTATTTTATTAACCGGTTAATCTGATTGAAACTTGTTTTACAAATACTAAAAACCGTTTTAAACATTACGATCTCAATTTCGATTAACCAGTGATGTTATTATTTTTGGTTTATTGTACTGCAATAAAAAGGTATACATTTTTATTCCTAAAATGCGCATAATTTAACCTACTTATTGGACGATCGTAAACAAATAACTATAAAATATACTGCAAAATGCTCGGTAAAATGTAATTTTAAGTATTACAAGTATATAAATGTGATCGTATACAGTACGAAACCGATTGTAGTTCCAAAGATCCGAGTTCTAAGTGAGCCAAAATAATTATTAATCGCATTCGTCAACCAGCTATTAATTTCCGTTCCGTGGGATGACGTTTTATAAATGCCCTCTACGGTAAATATATTGCGCAAAGAAGATTGGCAAATCGAGCAATCGGAAAATGCCGTGGTGATCTGGTGATACGTGTATTTATTTTTTTAATATGTTTTATTACTAATCGTACAGATGTTCGCTGATAAATCGATTTATTTATTTATACATGTTAACATGTTTATAATGATAATACTTAACTAGTTTTTTCGCATTGAAAAACTTTTGGTTTAAGCGGTTATAACTCGAAATTGTTTTCTATGTTTGATAAATTTAAATATTATTTAACATGGTAACAGTTTTCATAAAATCAAAATCTTATTCTGCGTAGTTCTGTATCCTAAATAAAGCGTGTTATTATTAATGCATGTTGTAAAATAAATTGACTACCAATTAGGCCTAACTCAAAAGTATTAGTAGTCGTAGAATAGTATTATCAGCAGACTCCGAGTTACGAAAATTTGATTTATGTACAATCCGTTGTATTATATCTAAGCTGTCCCAACTTACGTTGAAAAAATTATTTTGGAACATAAATATTCGTAATTCGGAGAATGCATAAATAACACACGCTTTATTTTAGGTTATACTACCAGAACTACAATACTGAAATAATGGCAAGAAATAAAGTGGGCCCTGAAAAAAATTACCCAAGAAAACAGCAAAATTGGAAAGGAAAAGATCGCACCAATCCAAAATCTGATCCCTTTTTTGTCTCAAACAAAAAAGAAACAAAAGAATCCCAACCGTTTTTCGTTTCAAAACAAGAAAAAAAACAAATACTTGATACAAAAAAAAGAAATGATAAGACCCAAGGATTTTTCAAAAAATCAGGAATTGATAATAAGTTTAAAACCGGAAAAATTGATAAAGGCAAAGATAAGAAACCATTCGATAAGAAAAAATGGCGCTTACAAAAATACAGCAAGAAATACAAACTAGAACAATGGGAAGAAAAACGAAAGAAAGCTGTACTTAGAGAATATTACAGAGAAATAAAAGATGAGCCGAAAATGAACGTCCAAAAAATTTACCAACAATACGACTCAGATACTGAAGAAAAAGAAGAAAGTAAACCTCAAGAGACCACTCCCAAACCAAGAAAAAATTATGTCCAACATCCAGATTTCGTCTGGGCCGAAGACAATTCCGATGAAGAACATCCAGAACAAGGAGAATCGTCAAAACCAAAAACTAAGAAACCGTTCAAACAAAAACTAAAAAATATTGCGTACAAAAAAGCACAATCTGAATTTGAACGAATAAAAGAAGAAAAACAAGCGAAGAAAGAAGAATTCCTTAAAAAGAAAGAAGAAAAAGAGAAGGCTCTTCAAGAATATAAAAAGAAGAAAATAGAAAAGTTTAAAAAACTCAATAAGAAGACTAAAAAAGGGCAGCCTATCATGAAAGATAGAATCGAAATGCTACTAGAAAAGATTCAGTCGAGTTAATAAATTATTTTACTTATAAGTGACAGATACTTTTGTATTGTTAATTATTCTTCTGATAACAATTTCTTTAATAAAAATATAAAAGAATAACTGATAATATCGTGATTTGATGTAATATTTTTGCAAATTACTAAGAACTCAACTAATCTTGAAAATATATGATGACACTTCCGTTACCTTTGTTCTTTTTTACAAACTAATTGTTCTAAAAATATAACAAATTACCAATCGATATAATCTTAATGATATCGTTAATGAATAACTACGTTCATTTTTTTAAAAAAAATTAAGCATACAAACATATTTTTTGTAATTCTGAAAAAACTCATAAGTAAATCCCACTTATCTAATGAAATAATCTTATAAGATATCTCATTGATATTTCCTGTGCTTTTTAATTAAATTACATCGAATTTGATTTTATCTTAGCTTGTTGGAACCAGCTGGAATATCAATCAATCAATATCCTGTGATCATTCGATCAACATGCCCTATTTACTATGTTCTAGTAAATATTTACTTGTATACTTGAATTGTAACGATTACTGAGAAAAACTCCGATGCACAAGTTCATTGGACACGTGTTGTCAACTAGCCAACAGTATCTGTGATCCTTTGGGGTCAGCTGATACAAAAAGGACTGATATCTATATTTCTTGGCTAGACGCAATTTGTTTATTAAAAACCCTATCAATTTATAGATTTTTAACGATAAAAATAATGTTTCAAACTGTTGTTTATTTATTTTGTGCAATTTTTACTGCTATTTGTTTTGTTTTATTGCACAAAAGTGGAAAATGAATCACGGTATTTTGTAATAATCCTTGAACTTCTTACTATTTCTAAAATGGCGATATGACGATCGATGAGACTGCCAATTTTGTGCGCACAAAATGTTAATTTACGTACTGTCTAACGTCATTTTGGGAATTTGGAACGTATTTTAAATAAAAGATATTGCTCGTTTAATTTGATACATGTTTTGTGTTTCAAGTATATTAACAGAAAAAATTAGCAGCAATGGCGGAAATTTTAATGGGAATATCCATAGATTCAAACTTTCCAAATGTATCAGTAAATGAAAATAAATAATAATTGTTAGTCTCTAATAGTTATTTAAGTATTAATGGCAGTAAGTGCTTCTTACCGGTTGAGGATGATTTTGGAGATCGAGACATCAAATACATACGATACCGGTAAAAGAGCACTTACTGACCGCATTACTTATTACGATATTAGTTCGATCGACGCACAAAATTTAAAAAAATATATCTGGTGTGGCCAACACAATAAGTCCCGCCATGTACCGTTCTAGTCGCAAAAAAGATTAAGCTAATCTTTATTTTTGAGACCCCATGGGGTCTCGTAGCTGCGTGCCTGAGTGTCAGGTCGCGAATCTGGGGAACCGGGTTTAATCTCGACCAACGCCAAATATTTCCAATTTTAAATGACACAAAATTGACCCCTGTGGTGCACTCTCCACGCCAGCAATGAGTGTCCGTGAGGTGACGCCTGGTAAGCGCCCACACGCTGCAAATATTTCATCATTACCGATATCTGTGTACAAAGCAGATTGACCACCCAGCAATGGATAATAAGCCGTGATGATATATTTATTTATTTACTTATTTTTGGATTATCGAATTTTACTCTAATTTTGGCAGTTTATTTCTTAAAATATAGTCTAATCTAATCCAAGTAACTACATTTTTGATAATAAAATGAAGATTAAATTTTAAATACCTGGATAAAATAGAACTCACTAATCCAAAAATGAGAATTAGCTTAAACTTTTTGGTGAATCGTCAATTTTTATTAATCTAAATACATACCTACATATTTACATATGCTTGAAATTGTATTGATTTCCTTTCCTATTGTTCTATTTATATTTTTCTTTTTAAAACATTATTATTAATTTGAAATGAGTAATTCTTTGACAGTGACATTTATCTGTCAGTTACATACATTTGAATAACTGCCAAGGAGTATTGTTTGTTTAAAGCGGAGGCTCCGGGATTTAAATTATAGATAATTTTATAAATTTATCCATATAATATGTAGAAAAAGTATTAATGCAAATTTGTAGAAAATTTAATAATCTTTAATTTTTATAATAACATTAATGTCGAAAAAATAACATTTAAAGGTATCTTTCGAAGAAAAACTATTTTGAGCTTCTAGTAAAGTGCCATTTCCGGTTATCCGATTTACACCAAAATCTAATGGGCTCTTTCCATTACAGAAAAGGTTCGAAATATAAGGTTTCAAAATTTTCTGAATGTTAGTATTTGAGTTAGAGTGGAGGATCCACACACACTAACATCTTCGGGAAAATGTTAAAATTGGATTCTAGGGACCTTAAAACGTGGTCATATGCGATTTTTAGCACGATCCCTATACCTCCCTTACCAAGGGTAGCGGGAGGTAAAAAAATATTTTAAAAATTGGTTGTCATTTGTAAAGTAAGCTTTGATCGTTGTTTTTATTTACTTACCGGCGCCTGATCGGTAAGTGATTCACATCACTAATTTGTAAACTAGTCCTTCTGCCTTGGAAACCCTATCGGTAAACATTAAAAAAACCGATCGTGCAAAAACTAAGTTTAAAAAACAAATATAACAGCGCGAATTTTGTGCTTTAGGTCAAGTTATTGTCTATATGAAGACATCGTTTGCGAGCTCCTCATTGGTCTGACGACTAGACTCTTGTAAATAAATATATTAAACAATGATTTTAAAGACAAATATTTATAAATTTATAGTCAATCCGTTGATATAAAAATGCTGTATGAATATCTAAATACTACAAGTTCAATGACATGCTACGTTCAAAAATTAATATATCTGAGGTCATTATGTTTTTCGAGATCGCTCTAATTATTTATCACTTGAGACAATCTTAAGAATCATTTTAAATATTGCGCATAATTACCCTAACCTAAAAAACCCGAATTTACGTCACATTTCGATAACTTATTAACATATGTAAAATGTCGGGTGTTATTAGATAACTTTTTATAGTCCACCATAAGAAAAAAGGTTACCCAAAGTCTAGATAGATGAATGATAATACTATAATAGTTCATTAATAATCAGAGTAAGTGGAGAGGATTTGTGATAAGGCTGAGTATAAAAGCCTGGACAGCGTGTGGAGGAGTTCAGTATTATACAACTCTTCTCTGCTTTCCATCCAACGCTTAGCGTTGGCGCCCCTTTGCGCCTGTCGCTAGCACCAGCCAGCCGGTCTTTGGTAGCAACAGCAAAATTGGCACTTTTGCTTCTTTTTCCAACTATTCCATTCTATCTTTCCGTTTTTGATTCTGTTCTAACAGTGTTAAAAACGACCGGCTGGTTGCAGTCAGAGTGTTTCTTGTGGTCTTGTTCTTGACCAGTGTGAAAATTCATCCAGAAAGTAAATCCCAGTTCTACACTCAACCTCAGGTACATTCATAATTTTAGTTTCTGTCTTTTCTCTATACCTAAAATCTAACATCCGATACAGTTTTTATAAATTATATTTAATAACAATAGTTTCGACAAAATCGCAACCCGTCACATAATAATAATAATTGTAGTAGATATTAAAAAATACATTTTTTATCATAATTATCGTTATCATTGTTGTAAATATTTGTATTTCTCATGAGAATTTAATTTAAAATTGTTAGAAATATTATTGTTTCATGTTTTGAAATATATGATGACGTCTATTCTGCATAAAATGAGTAACCGTAATAACAAGTATAGTACATACAATTAAGTATTTAAATTTTTTAAGCATGTTTCATGTTGTATGTCTTATTCATTTTCGAAAATATGATAACATTGTTGTGTAAATATATACTAATAACAGAAGGTCATTGCAAAGATGAAAATTAATGATCCTTGAAAGATTGTTTTATGTTACATTGTGATTAATAAAATGATTGTTATAGGGTTGTGCTCTATACGGTGTAGCCCCATCTACAAACGGAGCAGTTCTAGTATTCAACTGGAAATTGTACTTAAACGCAGAGCCCCCTTGGTGCTAAAACTACACTAGGAGCTCTTACTAAACTTTTGCTCTTTATCTCACAGTCACACGTTGTATTATACTGAGCAAGAGCTGCCTCGTAAGTATCTTTCTATTTTTTTAAACAGGGTGGTTGTTAAAATAAACAATTTCGCAGTCGCCTCTTAAAACGACAGTAAATGATTAAAAAAAAAGGTTCTGTGCAACCACGATTCTGTAAATTAAAGGGAACCGAACAGGTGCCTATTTAAAAGAAAAGTTTGAAGGTCTGTATTTTTTTTAATGAAATCATTAATAGTTTTTTTTAACTGATGGTAGAAAAATATACAGTTACAATAGAAAATTTATTTGAACCTTTAGTATTTGAAAATTTTACAAAAAAAATAGATACTATTTCGGGTTGGTGCAGCTTGAAAACCAAAATGTGTTACATTAAAAAAATCAAAAATAAATGTCCAACAAAAAAAATTATTGATTATAACAGAAAATTATTAATTTATCAGAATAGTCCATTAAAAATAATGGGATTTTTTTTTTAAATCTGCTGATGCCCCCATGACCGCAGCTTAACGACCACCTATACATATTAAAACAATGATTTAAGTTTACATTATGAGAAAAAAGTTTTATTAAATATCGTCTGGTGCCAATTTTTTTTTAATTTACTCCTTTGGTAACCGAGTAACTTAATTCAAATATTGTTCAAATACATTTATTACAAAAAAATGAGCCACATGTAAAAAAAAATTGTTGTGGACTCCACACGACTTCCTTGTACGCAAGACTAATATGAAGTATAGACTCAATTATAAAATTGCACGTATTTGACGTAATTTGATATTAACATCTATTTTTTATTTTTTTGTTATTTGTTGTCCTAATCCATAGCAAAAACTAAAAAGTATATAAGTTTTAAATTTACATATCTCGCTTATACAAAGGGCAAATTTAATAATACTTGATGTGCTAGACGCAGAATTTAATTCTCTAAAACTCTTATTTGAAGCATTTATTTCTAAAATCAAAATGAAACCATTTCATTCAAGAAAAACTCTTAACAACTTCATGTAATATATCACTTCCGGTTAGCCAGTTTTAACCAAAATGTGTTATGTTATTCCAATTGATACAAAAGTTTTTTATACCAAATTTGAAAAGTTTTAGATTATATTTTAATATAGTTTTTCATTAAAATCTATTATAGGCTTCAAATAAAGTACCATTTCTGGAAATTATGTAATGACCAAAAAGGGAGGTGCACAACTAGATGTTATAGAAGTCCTAAATACAAAATTTCAACTTTCTACGGCTTACCGTTTTTGAGTTATGCGAGATACGTACGTACGTATAGACGTCACGACGAAATTAGTCAGAATGGATTCAGGGATGGTCAAAATGGATATTTCCGTTCAAATCTGAAAACCGAAATTTTTCGCGAATACTACTTCCTATACTTTGTACAGGGAAGTAAAAATCGTAACCAAAGGTGTAAATAAATAAAATTTAGCATCAAATTCAAAATTTTATATTATTACAACAATAAGAATACAACCTTTTAGTTTATGTTCTGTTTATTTATAAAAACCCAAAGTTTCGATAGCACACACTGTTGCCTTCTTCAGAAAAAAAAAACATATATAAACGTTGGGTTTCAATAAATATGCGGAACATAAACTAAAAGGTATTATTATAGTTCAAAATTTTATGTTGTAGAAAGTTTGTCATATTCCTCTGTAAACAGTAGTTTTTGAATGTGCATTCTTATATTGTAGAGATTTATAGACTAATTGAATGTTTTCTTTTGCAGTTTGCTTATTACAGCACTACGTTTAACTGTCTTTATTGATTTCATCGCTACTACTTCCTTCTTCTCTTAATTATTCCAATACAACACATCACCATGAAAATCACAAATCTTGATGAACGCGTCCACGTCCTTGACAACCACACCAACGTGTGGTCTGTCGTCCGCGACATTGCCAACTCCGGCGTCCAAGAAGAGGCCTTCTACGTCTTGGACATCGGAGAAATCGTACAGAAGCACAAAGTGTGGAAACATGCGATGCCTAGAGTGGAACCTCACTATGCTGTAAAATGCAATGACAGCCTGACGGTGCTTGAAGTCTTGGCTGCACTCGGAAGCAGTTTCGACTGCGCTTCCAAGGGAGAGATCAACAAAGTGCTGCAATTGGGAGTCGATCCCGCCAAAGTCATCTTCGCCAACCCGGCCAAGCCTATGTCTCACATTCGACACGCTGCTACTGTGGGTATCGAGACAATGACTTTCGATAACGAATCTGAACTTCATAAAGTCAAGAGCTTATTTCCTACTGCCAAGTAAGTATTCTTCTCCTGTTGCAATCATGCGTTAAAAACTTTGCAAACAAGTTACAGATGTAGTATGTTTAATATTTGTGCTGTCGCTACCATTGGTGAAGTCACGTAGTCTCTTCATTCTGCATCCTGTGTTTGAATTGAACCTTCTTCCCAAATGTCTGGAGGCCCACAAGGACAATTCATTTTCATTCGTTGAATCGTTGCCTTTCATCATCAATAAACGTAACATGTCATTTTAGCTTTTATAGTCCCCTCGCAGTGCAACTTCACTTATCTAATTTACCAAATTTGTCATTTCAGATTAGTGATTAGAATTCGTTGCGACGATCCCAATGCACAATGTCAACTTGGAATGAAATTCGGCTGCGATCACCAGAGAGAGGCTCCAAAACTATTGCAGGCTGCCCGCGAATTAGGCTTGAACGTTGTTGGTGTGAGCTTCCACGTTGGGTCTGGCTGCAGCAATCCTCCAATCTTCCGCACTGCCATTGGATACGCACGCGAGGTGTTTGACTACGCTGCTTCTCTAGGTTTCAACTTCTCTCTGCTGGATATAGGTGGTGGTTTCCCTGGTGTCAGAGGAACTTCCATCGAAAAGATCGCAGAGGTTGTTAACTGCGCCTTGAACGATTACTTCCCTGACCCTCAGGTACATGTTATTGCCGAACCCGGCAGGTTCTACGTTGCTTCTGCATACACTTTGGCTACCAACATCCATTCTGTGCGCCGCGTTGAGCTCAGTGATCCAGCAACTGGTAAAATTAACGCACACAACATGTATTACATCAATGATGGAGTTTACGGTAGCTTCAACTGCATGCTTTACGACCATCAAAAAGTTCATCCTATCCCTTTGAAAGATTGCGCTGGTAGCAAACTGACACCCAGCAGTATCTGGGGACCGACTTGCGACGGATTGGACCAAGTAGCTGAGAATATGTTACTTCCTGACATGAAAATTGGCGACTGGCTAATATTTGAAGATATGGGCGCGTACACCTTGCCCGTGGCGAGCGCCTTCAACGGCTTCCCAGTGCCGAAGGTGCACGTGGTTGCTGATGAATCTGTTTGGATGTTGTTGAAAGATCTGCTGCCCTTATCTGAAGACCACTTCGTGTTTGGTAATACTCCAACCAACCTACGGTTGGGCTTGGACATTGGAGGATCTGATCCTTGGGCCATAAATCCCATCCCCCTTCAGTTACCGATCTGCCACCGCTCGCCGGTTGGAGACCATGTGTTTGAATATGTCGATGTTGGGCCAGTAGAATGACTCCTTTTCAACATAATCCACAGTTTTATCATTGCCATTTAATTTAATTCATCAATTAAAAACAGAAATCATCTTTTTATACTGAATCGTCGGATTGACAATATTTTTCAATGAAAATTGGCAAAGTTTTTGACTACGCAAATGGTCGATGATAATATTTTAGTAATATGAAATATCTTGAGTTTATTGGGTTTAGGGATCAATATCTTATTTTTCAAAAATAGTTTTCCTGCATGTAATTTTTGCCTATCGTACTCTACTCAATATTTTCGATCTATATTTTACAGTCTCATTTTTATGGAACTACTTTATATAAATCTTCTCTCTACAGACACTGTAGCGATGTATCTGTAAAAGCATTTAAAATAATGTTTACATTTTGGTAACATTTGGTTAACGAGCTTGTTTGCTTCGTGTTACGAAAGTATAAATTTCTGTATAAGCAAGGAGGCAGCTTAACGCTTATCCCAACGTAATGTAATTTACCTAACTGAAAATATATTTGTCCTTTTTATTAAATTAAAAATGTTAAATATATTTTCGTATGGTATTAGGTTAAGCTTGTAAAGGTTGCTTTCATGCAATAAAAAAAATTAAAAAATGTATGTTATATTTTTATTTTAAACCTTAAATTATATTCATTTTTATACAATAACATATTTAAAAATATTATTACACCAATAAATGTAACAAAAACAGTACATTGTCTTGTTCATATATCCTCTAAAATACGAATCTTATAATTTTTTTATAACGTGGTCTGCGGGAGGCATTTTATAAATAAAATTATGTTCTACAGACGACATGCGCAGTTCATAGAACCGCTTTACTACTCCATTCGCTGCTTGCCTGATGATTAACCTGATCTAAATACTCTGTATTGTTTATTATATTGTAAAACGTACTGATATAACAATTATTATCTCATTTTGTTATTATCTCTTCAGTTAGTAAGGTATGTAAACGACAAAACGGTATCCATTTTTCTGTGTTGTAATAAAACCGGGTTAATATATATCGTGCTTTATAAATAATTAATATTATTTATATATTATTATTATTCTATATCTAAACAGCATTTATATTTGTGAATTGTATTTAAGGAAACACGTGTTTGAAATGGGAAAGCGTAAAGCACAAACCAAGACTGCACAAAATACAGGTTCTCCCAAAAAAGCAAAAGTTGAAGAAGAGACAAAACAGGAGCAAAAACAAGTTGTAAAGAAAAATAAGAAACAGAAAGCTAAGAAAACTAAACAATCGTCGAACGTCAATATAGAAATAGAAAAAGACAATAAAACACCAGAAATAGAAACACAAAATAAAATGAAAAATACTAAAAAAGCACATAAGAAAAACAAGAACGCTTTGAAAGCAAAAATTGAAAAGACTGTTTCAAATCAAGAGACTCAAAATAAAACTGAAAAAAGGGTAGAATTAATACCTCCAGAATTAGCAAAAAACTTGAACAAGCGTCAGAAACAAGGTATCATTAAGAAAATTAAAGCACTAATTAAAATAAGAGAAGCACGTGGGGAAATATTAAATCAAGATGAAACTCATAAATTAGTTAAGGAAATTATTGAAAAGAAATCTGATGCGAGTAACATCGACAAGGTAGAAAATGGAGCAGGTGTTGTTACTAAAAAACAAGGAAAAGCACAGAAGAAAAAGCAAGTCAAACACTGACTGTTTTATCATTTGAACTAGTTTATAAATATGTTTGTATTTATATATTAGAATTTTTAATAAACGGGTTATCTTTATTTGATTTATTTTTTACTTGCATTACTCCAACGTCCGAATGGGCCAAAGTAGATAGAAAATAAAACGAGAAAAATAAATTTACATGATTTATAAAATAGATATTTAATCCTAAACCATTTGTTATTCGAGTGAACAAATCTTTACAATTTTTTTTACTAAATATGTATTACAAAACTTTTCTCTTTGTAAATTGTTATTTGATCAATCGTACTTGTAATTTGTAATATAGATACAACATGTATAATACTTATATTTTCCGGGAGTGCAGTTATATTTTCTCCTTCCATTTCTTTTGTCGGGTGTTAAGGAGATTCTTTCGCACGTGTGATTGAAAGATGTTGTCAATAAGTAATTAACAATACAAATCAGTTAATACTTCATGTTAACGTACCATTGTATTTTAGTTTTAGAATGAAAGTAAAAGTAGCAGTTAAACGTAAATTAATAAATAACAGCGGAGCATCACATAAACTACGCACAACGAACGGTGCACTAAAATCAGAAACCACAAAATAAATCTCCGACAGTAGAAAACATCTCAGAAAAAGAAAAGAAATCTGAACAGATTGAAGTTAATATTAATATGAACGATGAATCTGATCTGAACCAAGAAAATAACTTGGAAGACTCGGAAGATGCTAATGATATAAAAGAGGAATTAGATTCCGTGGAAGAATTTCTAAATTGTAAAATAAATAAAAAACGATGTAAGTAATATGGCAAAATAATTATTATTTTATGTTAACATGCCATTGTATTTTAGAATGCTAGTAAAAACTGCAGTTAAGCGTAAATCAATAAATAATAGCGAGACACCAAATAAACTACGTAAAACAGACGGTGCAGGTAACGAACAAGATTCCGATGAAGTAAATAATGAAGACCAGCACGATAATAAAAATGTAGTTACAATTACTGAATTGCCGAAAAGTTCCAAAGAAAAAGAAAATCTAACTTACAATATTTATGTAGAAAATTTAAATCGTACTTCTTAAATAGAAAATATTTTCCCAGACTGTGAAATTGTAAAATTTAAAATTTGGCGTAATAGAAAGATGACGCCTTATTTGGAAAACGAAGATTCCATTCAAAAAGCTTTTGGAAAAAATCAAACAGAACATGATGGGTGTACAATAAGTGTAAATAGGATAGACCGAAGCGTTTTTGTAAAACGTTTAACAAAAAAAATTAAAATAGACGATTTTTTTTCAAACTATAAAATTTTTAATTACAGCTTGTTCCAACCTACATCTAAAACTAGCATAGCAAGTATTCATTCTGCAGATCTTCTATCCTACGAAAACGCTCTTGCAAAAAATGGTACCGATATGGATGGCAGAACTATAATTGTACAACCCGTTAAATCAATAATGGATACAAACAAGAATAATAACCAAAACAATAAACCTGAAACAAAACTAAAAAAAAATATAACTACGCAAAGAAAAAGAAATTCGATATCAAAGAAGAATTAGATTCCGACGAAGTTGTGAATTGTGAAATAAATAAATATCCCGAAGAAGATGAGGGACAGTCTGAAAATGAATAATCTGATAAAAGAAAACTTGAAGGTCTTCAAAGTTGCTAATGACTACGAACAAGGATCAGATTCCCATGAAGATGAGAATGAAAAGGAAGTTAAGTTCAAAGTGTATTATGTACTTATATTTCCCGGGTATGTATACTGTATTTCAGAAAGATAGGACTGGGTGGCGCTGCCGCGCCAGCCTGTTTTACACATATAAGACTTATGAATTAGTTTTGTTTCGTGTATGACGTACCTGACAGCATGAAACGACAAAATTTGATAATTTTTAATTATTTAGTAAATAAACAGTTACTTAAAGTTGTTAAATAGATTATAAAGACAAAATATAATAAATAATCTACCTGGTTTACATATTGCTATTGTAAACTTGGTTTGCGTTTAGACCAATCAGAAAAGCAGTTGTATAATTGTATTTACTTTTATAATCCCATCCCAGGACTACATCCACTTCCTTTCTTTAGACACGTGGGATGGATGAAACAGTAAATTGTCAATACTTATATTTATTTGTTATTTAAAATAAAACAAAGTAAGTAACATTACAAAACAATTACTATTTTATGTTAAATGCACGGTTAAATGTTAACATTGTGTTTTAGAATGGGAGTAGAAATTGGTGTTAAACGTAAATCAAAAAATAATAGCGAGACACCAATCAAACTACGTAAAACAAACGGCGTAGGTAATCAAAAAACTCCAAAAAGATCTCACACACCTGCAAAGAATAGACAGACGTCTCAAAAGATAAATACAAATAGATCCCCGAAAATATTTACGAAAAAACAGAAAACACCTCTGAAAAGGAATAAGCAGATTACTGAAGCACAGGAGGAGGAGGAGCAGTCTGAAATTAAATATGAGGGAAATTGGAAGGTGGAGAGTATTATGAACGAAGAATTTTCTGGCAAAAAAAATGACTTGGAAGACTCCGAAGTTTCCTACGGTGCTGTTAATCAAAAAACTACAAATAAATCTCGCAACACACCTTCAAAGAAACAACAGGCGCCTCAAAAGATAAATGCAAATAAACCTCCGAAAACATCTCAGAAAAAGAATAGGAACATTCCTGAAGAAGATGAGGAACAATCTGAAAATGAACGTGAGGGACACGTTGAAGTTAATTTAAACGAAGAATCTGTTTCTGATGAAGAAAACTTGGAGGACACCAAAGTTGCTAATGATGACGAACAAGGATCAAAATCCGATGAAGACGAGAATAAAAAGGAAGAAGATGAACAAAAGGATTCAGACAAAGAAGTTCTGGTACAACGAAGCCCCACAAAACAGACTCATCTTGACAGAACCAAATTCTCTGTCTATGTGAGTGGTCTTCGAGGGGCAGATTTCCAAGTTCCAGATATATTCAAAGATTGCAATTATACAATGTACACCATGCTTAAAGATTATAAAACTGGTAAATCAATCGGCTCTGCATTCGTTAATTTTGATAAAGAAGAAAATTACAAGAAAGCTTTAGAAAAAAATGGAACAGTAATTAATGGTGTTACAATTACTGTGTTGTCGAAACGAACTAAAGGAGATGAAAACCAATTTTACAATATTTTTGTACGATTTCTAAGTCGCACTTCAAAAATAGAAAATATTTTCTCAGATTGTAAAATTGTAAGATATAAAATTTTTCCTCATTTTAAATCAACCGCACTTCAAGCCTTACTTTATTTGGAAGACGAAGATTCCATCCAAAAAGCATTAGAAAAAAATGAATCAGAGCATGATGGCACTACAATAACTGTTAAAAGGAGATATAGCAGTGTTTTTGTAACAGGTCTAACAAAAAGTATCAAACTAGATGAATTTTTTTCAAACTGTAAAATTCATAATTACAAGTTGCACAAACAGAGAGACACTGGCAACTTCAATGGAAAAGCAAATGTTCAATTTGCAGATATTCAATCCTATGAGAATGCTCTTGCAAAAAATGGTACAGAAGTAGAAGGCAGAACTATCAGTGTAGAGCCTTTTAGACATCTAGAGTATAGAAACAATGATGAGAATAGAAACAATGATGACACTATAATAACTTTTCAAAGGACAGTTCACAGTGTTTTTGTAAAAGGTTTAACAAAAAGTATCAAACTAGATAAACTCTTTTCAAACTGTAAAATTCATAGTTACACATTGCACAAAGAGAGATACACTGGCAACTTCAATGGAAAAGCATATGTTCATTTTGCAGATATTCAATCCTATGAGAATGCTCTTGCAAAAAATTGTACAGTAGTAGAAGGCAGAGCTCTCAGTGTATATCCTTTTAGACAACAAGAGAATAGAAACAAGAATATTAATAATGACACGGCAAAAAAGAAATTCGATATGACTTCTAAAAAACCACGTGTTTTTATAAAAGGTTTACCAAAAAAAAATATTAACCTACAAGAAATTTTTCCAGACTGTAAAATTCTAAAGCAATATCTTCATACAAATACCGAGAATGGCAAATATTTTGGCAGTGCAAACATTACATTTGTAGATCATCAATCCTACTTGAAGGCTCTTGAAAAAAATGGTACAAAAATCAATGGCAAAGGCAAGCCTATCAGTGTAGGAAGTAGAGCGAAAGTATTAAACGCAAAAAAGAAAAAATAATGTGATTCGAGTGACAATAAGGCAGAAGTTGTGCAGGTGTAGTAAATAAAACAGAATAAAAATGCAGAAAAAAGAACAATCAAAAATTGATAATTTTATCTTTATTTGATTTATTGTTTCCCTTACATGTACAAATAAATTTATACCTAATTATATGCTTTAATAAAACATGAATATAAAATAAAATTTTATTCGGTTTAACAAATCTACTGTTTTTTATACAGTATGATTTTTTTCAAAATGTACGTAGGAGATGTTGGGAAATCAGTTTTTTGCAAACCGTTGCCCCCCGTTTTAACTTTCGGCAATGGTTGTTGTGTGAATACAAAGACAAAAAATTCGCCACCCGAAAATACCAAATACATGGAATTTATCCAATATTTTAGGCTCATAAATTAATTTTCAAAATTATTCATTTTCCTTATAATAGCAATAGCCATGCCAAATTTGAACAAAAAGACAAAGATATGCTTTATATTTTATCTGTCAGAATAGGCTAATTGACATTGTCAAGAGACATTAACCTTTTCTGACAGATAGAATGTTAAGCATTTGTTTATCTTTTTGTTCAAATTTGGCATGTCTATTAAGTACTATTAATACGAAAATAAATTTTTTTTTAAATTTATTTATGGCCCTAAAATATTGGATAATTTCCATGTATTTGGTATTTTTTATCTTTGTATTGACACCACAACCATTGCCGTAAGTTAAAACGGGTGGCATCGGTTTGCAAAAAACTGATTTCCCATGTTAATCTCCTATGTACACCTTGAAAAAATCGCCCTGTATAAAATATATTGACCGGCAAAAAAACTGGCCAGTTTCATTTATTTTTTATAAATGTCCTCTTAACCGGAAATTTTATAACTAAATAGGGAACTGAGCTGACTGTATTTAGCGGTGTTTATCAATGCTTTAAGATGCCTATTTAAATCTAAAATACTTTTAGTTTTCATTTTAACAGACTAGATTCATTACTTCAAAACATTAACATGTACCGTAAAACTCAGTGCCCCGATTTATTGATCATCTGTGGTCACAACGGTTAAACAAACGATAATTCAAGCTCGATGAAAACCACATTTGTTTTTTATAATTAAAAAAATCGATTTTAATTGTTTTTGTTACTTTTTTATAAATTAAATTTATTCCGTATGTATTTTAAAATGAAATAAGCATCCTAAATCATTGTTTTTACCTTCCGTCACCTTTAGGTAAGGAAGGTATTGTCTTTGGTCAAAAAATTCGGTGGTGAGTTTTTGATGAATAAGCACGTTTTTGGGTCCCTAGAATACGATTTTACTATTTTTACGATGATGTCTGTATGTGTGTGTGTATGTATGTATGTGTGTGTGTGTGTAACAAAATTTTCGTCTACGATAACTTCCATACTACAATTCTAAAAATTATAATTCTTTCGTATTTATCTTCGTTGCATCCATGCGAAGAGCTGATTAGATTTTGGTTAGAATTGGACAACCGGAAGTACCCTCATTTGAAGATTTTAACAGTTTTTCTTGAGAAAACGATGTTAAATATCATTTTTTCATATTTAATGTTATTATAAATATTAAAGAATGTTTTATTTTCTATACGATTTGATTGCATTTTATACCTAATATTAAATGGATATAGAGTTAAAAAATCTGATGTGGCCAGCACATTACCTTCCGTCAGTTCTATGTATTTTGTACAAATTTCATACGGAAAGTTCCTTGCTAAATTAAATTTTCTATTTCTTGTACATTACCTTCCGGCAGTTGCATGTATTTTATACAAATTTCATACAGAAAATTATTATTTTGTGACGTTTTCTACATACAGTGTAATGTATCTGCAGAAATAAAAGATTTATTATTATTATTATTTCTTGTACATTACCTTAAAGCAGTTGTACGTATTTTATACAAATTCCATACAGAAAGCAAAAGATCCTATATTTCCAGTAAAATTATAAGACATACACACAATGTCAATTTCACTTGACACTGACATCTTTCAATTATAATTTTCTTAATATAGTAGCTGTTTCCATAGCTATAGCTACTTTATGAAATTTAATTTCTTTATAATTTTTACCTTCCGTCACCTTTAGGTAAGGAAGGTATTGTCTTTGGTCAAAAAATTCGGTGGTGAGTTTTTGATGAATAAGCACGTTTTAGGGTCCCTAGAATACGATTTTACTATTTTTACGATGATGTCTGTATGTGTGTGTGTGTGTGTGTGTGTATGTATGTATGTGTGTCCGTGTGTGTGTGTAACAAAATTTTCGTCTACGATAACTTCCATACTACAATTCTAAAAATTATAATTCTTTCGTATTTTTCTTCGTTACATCCATGCGAAGAGCTGATTAGATTTTGGTTAGAATTGGACAACCGGAAGTACCCTCATTTGAAGATTTTAACAGTTTTTCTTGAAAACACTATGTTAAATATCATTTTTTCACATTTAATGTTATTATAAATATTAAAGAATATTTTATTTTCTATACGATTTGATTGCATTTTATACCTAATATTAAATGGATATAGAGTTAAAAAATTATAAAGAAATTAAATTTCATAAAGTAGCCATAGCTGTGGAAACAGCTACTATATTAAGAAAATTTTGATTGAAAAATGTCAGTGTGAAGTGAAATTGACATAGTGTGTTTGTCTTATAATTTTACTGGAAATAGGTATAGGATCTTTTGCTTTCTGTATGGAATTTGTATAAAATACATACAACTGCTTTAAGGTAATGTACAAGAAATAATAATAATAAATCTTTTATTTCTGCAGATACATTACACTGTATATAGAAAACGTCACAAAATAATAATTTTCTGAATGAAATTTGCATAAAATACATGCAACTGCCGGAAGGTAATGTACAAGAAATAGAATATTTAATTTAGCAAAGAACTTTCCGTATGAAATTTGTACAAAATACATAGAACTGACGGAAGGTAATGTGCTGGCCACATCAGATTTTTTAACTCTGTATCCATTTAATATTAAGTATAAAATGCAGTCAAATCGTATAGAGAATAAAATATTCTTTAATATTTATAATAACATCAAATGTGAAAAAATTATATTTAACATAGTTTTTTCAAGAAAAACTGTTAAAATCTTCAAATGATGGTACTTCCGGTTGACCAATTGTAACCAAAATCTAATCAGCTCTTCATATGGATGTAACGAAGAAGTATACAAAAAAATTATAATTTTCGTAACTGTAGTATTAGAGTTATCGCAGACGAAAATTTTGTTACACACACACACACATACACACATCCACACACACACACATCCACACACACACACCACACACACACACACACACGCACATACAGACATCATCGTAAAAATAGTAAATTCGTATTCTAGGGACCCTAAAACGTGCTTATTGATTAAAAACTCATCATCGAATTTTTTGACCAAAGACAATACCTTCCTTACCTAAAGGTGACGGAAGGTAAAAATTATAAAGAAATTAAATTTCATAAAGTAGCCATAGCTGTGGAAACAGCTACTATATTAAGAAAATTTTGGTTGAAAGATGTCAGTGTCAAGTGAAATTGACATACTGTGTTTGTCTTATAATTTTACTGGAAATAGGTATAGGATCTTTTGCTTTCTGGATGAAATTAGTATAAAATACATACAACTGCTTTAAGGTAATGTACAAGAAATATTAATAATAATAATAAATCTTTTATTTCTGCAGATACATTACACTGTATATAGAAAACGTCACAAAATAATAATTTTCTGTATGAAATTTGCATAAAATACATGCAACTGCCGGAAGGTAATGTACAAGAAATAGAATATTTAATTTAGGAAGGAACTTTCCGTATGAAATTTGAACAAAATACATAGAACTGACGGAAGGTAATGTGCTGGCCACATCAGATTTTTTTTTTTGACGGTTGTGTATATATCTAATATTCACTTATCCTTAGCTTTTCTTGTTGCATAAAATTGATTTAAATAGTTATTTGAACAAATATTAAATTTGTAATGTTAGTTCAAAATTACTTATATTTCCCGGGTATGTAGTTCTATTTTCTTCCATTGGGGTACGTTCGGCATTAACATTTTGAGCGCTCAGAGCCGTCGATTGCGTTCGGCATTGACATTAGAGCGATCTGTAGCGTTCGGCATTAAACTCGCTAAGCATATTGAGCTCGCTCTGTGTGCTCGGTGACCAAGCGCCGAGCACACGGAGATCTCAAATCTGAGCATGCGTATAAGCCTTTAACTCAACTGTCATGTGGCAGATCAGTTAAAAATTTCATTGCTGCGTAAAAACTAACAACTCAGGCGGAGGGTAGTTCTCAGAATTCTGTACCGCACTCTCGCCTGATAGTTCTAAGATATTTTGACACAACAATTTATTTAATATAATATTTTAACACTTATGTGAAAAACTATTAATTCATTAATACACGTTTTACTCCTGTACTATTCATGTTCCTAGTTGCATATTTGTGTATTATAATATCCCGCTTAACATATGAATCTGGAGCGTTCGGCATTAGCATTAACATCTGTGAAATCCGTCACGTGACCTATGAGCTCTGAGCAATCCGTAGATTTCAATGCCGAACGTACCCATAATCCAGATCCAGATCGACTACATCCAAGTAGCGACACTTCGCTGATTTTCGTTCCAACCTGCTCGGGTTGAAGGGGGAAATAATGAGGAGCGGGACTTTGAAGCAGATTCAAATAATATATTAAGTGCATATTCATTGTATTTGTAATAATTATCATGTATTTGTTATAACTTTATAAAAAAAAATATTTTAATATTATGCACAGGTCTTGGAAGTGTTTATTCTGTACCGGGTGGCGCTCGAAAAACGTTACATAGGCATTTAACATGGGAAAAAGAATAATTTGAATATTTGCCTCCCATTAAAACTTATTGCAGTAAAACACATGTTTGGGAACACTTATTGCATCATATTAATAACAAATTGTTTAAAATTAATTAAGAATAATTAAGTAAAATAAGAAAATGTTATGGTAATTTTAATGTCATAATTCTTATTTCATATAAAAGAAAGCTTAACATGCAGATCGTATCATAGTGGTAGCGTGCTAGCTTTTTGTTCCAAAGATTGTGGGTTCAAACCCCCAGCACACTTTAATTTTTTTAAATAAAATTTTTTCAATTTATTTTTGTGCTTTTATTTGTTTTAATATTTTTTATTTGTTTTTATTTATTTTTATTTGTTTCTATTTATTGTAGTTTTACTGTTTTTTCTTATTAAATTAAAATAATTAGAATAATAAAAATAAATAGAAATAAATAAAAACACAAAAATAAATTGAAAAAATAAAAATTAAAAAAAAAATAAAGTGTGCTGGGGGTTTGAACCCACAATCTTTGGAACAAAAAGCTAGCACGCTACCACTATGGTACGATTACCTCGACAATCACTTACATATTTGTTACATGATTATTGTGTATATAAATATATAATTATTTATAATATTTGGATTTGATATATAATATTTATTACTTGGTTATTGAATTATTTATTATTATTGGCTTTAAATATATATTTTTTACATATTATATTTACTATTATCTATTTTTACCATATCACACTTTATCATTTGATATTAAATATATATTTTTGTTTTCTTCAAATTTCGCGCTCCTCATTATTACCCCCTGCACGCCGAGCAGCCTGGAATGAAACATCAAAGGTTCCGACAAGAGTGTCGCTACTGCTTATCCAGTTCCTTTCTTTACACACGTGGGATGTGTGAAACAGTAAACGTGCTGTGTAGTGCTGTCAATACTTAAATTTTATTGTTACTAAAAATAAAAGAAAGTAAGTAACATTGCAAAACAATTACTATTTTATGTTAAATGCACGGTTAAATGTTAACATACTATTCTGTTTTAGAATGGGAGTAGAAATTGGAGTTAAACGTAAGTCAAAAATTAATAGCGAGACACCAAACAAACTACGTAAAACAGACGGCGTAGTTAATCAAAAAACTCCAAATAAATCTCACAACACACCTGCAAAGAATCGACAGACCCCTCAAAAGATAAATACAAATAAATCCCCGAAAATATTTACGAAAAAACAGAAAACACCTCTGAAAAGGAATAAGCAGATTACTGAAGCACAGGAGGAGGAAGAGCAGTCTGAAATTAAATATGAGGGAAATTGGAAGGTGGAGAGTATTATGAACGAAGAATTTTCTGGCGAAAAAAATGACTTGGAAGACTCCGAAGATTCCTACGGTGCTGTTAATCAAAAAACTACAAATAAATCTCGCAACACACCTTCAAAGAAACAACAGGCGCCTCAAAAGATAAATGCAAATAAACCTCCGAAAACATCTCAGAAAAAGAATAGGAACATTCCTGAAGAAGATGAGGAACAATCTGAAAATGAACGTGAGGGACACGTTGAAGTTAATTTGAACGAAGAATCTGATTCTGATGAAGAAAACTTGGAGGACACCAAAGTTGCTAATGATGACGAACAAGGATCAAAATCCGATGAAGACGAGAATAAAAAGGAAGAAGATGAACAAAAGGATTCAGACAAAGAAGTTCTGGTACAACCAAGCCCCACAAAACAGGCTCATCTTGACCGAACCAAATTCACTGTCTATGTGAGTGGTCTTCGAGGGGCAGATTTCCAAGTTCCACATATATTCAAAGATTGCAATTATACATTTTACAACATGCTTAAAAATCATAAAACTGGTAAATTAATCGGCTGTGCACTGGTTCATTTTGATGAAGAAGAAAATTACAAGAAAGCTTTAGAAAAAAATGGAACAGTAAATAATGGTGTTACAATTACTGTGTTGCCGAAACGAACTAAAGGAGATGAAAACCAATTTTACAATATTTTTGTAGGATTTCTAAGTCGCACTTCAAAAATAGAAAATATTTTCTCAGATTGTAAAATTGTAAGATATAAAATTTTTCCTCATTTTAAATCAACCGCACTTCAAGCCTTACTTTATTTGGAAGACGAAGATTCCATCCAAAAAGCATTAGAAAAAGATGAAACAGAGCATGATGGCACTACAATAACTGTTAAAAGGAGATATCGCAGTGTTTTTGTAAGAGGTCTAACAAAAACTATGAAACTAGATGAATTTTTTTCAAACTGTAAAATTCATAATTACAAGTTGCACATGAAGAGAGACACTGGCAACTTTACTGGAAAAGCAAATGTTCATTTTGCAGATATTCAATCCTATGAGAATGCTCTTGCAAAAAATGGTACAGAAGTAGAAGGCAGAACTCTCAGTGTAGAGCCTTTTAGATATATAGAGGATAGAAACAATGTTGACACTATAATGACTTTTCAAAGGACAGATCACAGTGTTTTCGTAAAAGGTTTAACAAAAAGTATCAAACTAGACAAACTCTTTTCAAACTGTAAAATTCATAATTACAAGTTGCACAAACAGAGAGGCACTGGCAACTTCAATGGAAAAGCAGATGTTCATTTTGCAGATATTCAATCCTATGAGAATGCTCTTGCAAAAAATTGTACAGTAGTAGAAGGCAGAGCTCTCAGTGTAGAGCCTTTTAGACAACTAGAGAATAGAAACAAGAATATTAATAATGACAAGGCGAAAAAGAAATTCGATTTGACTTCTAGAAAAACACGTGTTTTTGTAAAAGGTTTACCAAAAAAAAAATATTAACCTACAAGAAATTTTTCCAGACTGTAAAATTCGTGAGCATTTTCTTCACATAAATATCGTGAATGGCAAATATTTTGGCAGAGCAAGCATTACATTGTAGATCATCAATCCTACTTGAAGGCTCTTGAAAAAAATGGTACAAAAATCAATGGCAAAGGCAAGCCTATCATTGTAGTTCCGGTAGTTCCTTTTTAATGGTCTCTTAGTAGAGCGAAAGTATTAAACGCAAAAAAGAAAAAAATAATGTGATGCGAGTGACAATAAGGCAGAAGTTGTGCAGGTGTAGTAAATAAAAAAGAATAAAAATGCAGAAAAAAGAACAATCAAAAATTGATAATTTTATCTTTATTTGATTTATTGTTTCCCTTACATGTACAAATAAATTTATACCTAATTATATGCTTTAATAAAACATGAATATAAAATAAAATTTTATTCGGTTTAACAAATCTACTGTTTTTTATACAGGATGATTTTTTTCAAAATGTACATAGGAGATTAACATGGGAAATCAGTTTTTTGCAAACCGTTGCCCCCCGTTTTAACTTTCGGCAATGGTTGTTGGGTGAATACAAAGACAAAAAATTCGCCACCCGAAAATACCAAATACATGGAATTTGTCCAATATTTTAGGCTCATAAATTAATTTTCAAAATTATTCATTTTCCTTACAATAGCAATAGCCATGCCAAATTTGAACAAAAAGACAAAGATATGCTTTATATTTTATCTGTCAGAATAGGCTAATTGACATTGTCAAGAGACATTAACCTTTTCTGACAGATAGAATGTTAAGCATTTGTTTATCTTTTTGTTCAAATTTGGCATGTCTATTAAGTACTATTAATACGAAAATAATTTTTTTTTTAAATTTATTTATGGCCCTAAAATATTGGATAATTTCCATGTATTTGGTATTTTTTATCTTTGTATTGACACCACAACCATTGCCGTAAGTTAAAACGGGTGGCATCGGTTTGCAAAAAACTGATTTCCCATGTTAATCTCCTATGTACACCTTGAAAAAATCGCCCTGTATAAAATATATTGACCGGCAAAAAAACTGGCCAGTTTCATTTATTTTTTATAAATGTCCTCTTAACCGGAAATTTTATAACTAAATAGGGAACTGAGCTGACTGTATTTAGCGGTGTTTATCAATGCTTTAAGATGCCTATTTAATTCTAAAATACTTTTAGTTTTCATTTTAACAGACTAGATTCATTACTTCAAAACATTAACATGTACCGTAAAACTCAGTGCCCCGATTTATTGATCATCTGTGGTCACAACGGTTAAACAAACGATAATTCAAGCTCGATGAAAACCACATTTGTTTTTTATAATTAAAAAAATCGATTTTAATTGTTTTTGTTACTTTTTACCTTCCGTCACCTTTAGGTAAGGAAGGTATTGTCTTTGGTCAAAAAATTCGATGATGAGTTTTTAATCAATAAGCACGTTTTAGGGTCCCTAGAATACGAATTTACTATTTTTACGATGATGTCTGTATATGTGTGTGTGTGTGTGTGTGTAACAAAATTTTCGTCTGCGATAACTAATACTACAGTTACAAAAATTATAATTTTTCGTGTACTTCTTCGTTACATCCATATGAAGATCTGATTAGATTTTGGTTACAATTGGTCAACCGGAAGTACCATCATTTGAAGATTTTAACAGTTTTTATTGAAAAAACTATGTTAAATACAATTTTTTCACATTTGATGTTATTATAAATATTAAAGAATATTTTATTCTATATACGATTTGACTGCATTTTATACTTAATATTAAATGGATATAGAGTTAAAAAATTATAGAGAAATTAAATTTCATAAAGTACCTATAGCTATGAAAACAGCTACTATATTAAGAAAATTCTGATTGAAAGATGTCAGTGTCAAGTGAAATTGACATAGTGTGTTTGTCATAATTTTTACTGGAAATATAGGATCTTTTGCTTTCTGTATGGAATTTGTATAAAATACATACAACTGCTTTAAGGTAATGTACAAGAAATAGAATATTTAATTTAATAATAATAATAAATCTTTTATTTCTGCAGATACATTATACTGCATATAGAAAACGTCACAAAATAATAATTTTCTGTATGAAATTTGCATAAAATACATGCAACTGCCGGAAGGTAATGTACAAGAAATAGAATATTTAATTTAGCAAGGAACTTTCCATATGAAATTTGTACAAAATACATAGAACTGACGGAAGGTAATGTGCTGGCCACATCAGATTTTTTATAAATTAAATTTATTTCTGAGCTTATTTGTGTATTCCGTATGTATTTTAAAATGAAATAAGCATCTTAAATCATTGTTTTTTTTTTTACGGTTGTGTATATATCTAATATTCACTTATCCTTAGCTTTTCTTGTTGCATAAAATTGATTTAAATAGTTATTTGAACAAATATTAAATTTGTAATGTTAGTTCAAAATTACTTATATTTCCCGGGTATGTAGTTCTATTTTCTTCCATAACCCAGATCGACTACATCCAGTTCCTTTCTTTACACACGTGGGGTGTGTGAAACAGTAAACGTGCTGCGTAGTGCTGTCAATTCTTAAATTTTATTGTTACTAAAAATAAAAGAAAGTAAGTAACATTGCAAAACAATTGCTATTTTATGTTAAATGCACGGTTAAATGTTAACATACTATTCTGTTTTAGAATGGGAGTAGAAATTGGAGTTAAACGTAAGTCAAAAATTAATAGCGAGACACCAAACAAACTACGTAAAACAGACGGCGTAGTTAATCAAAAAACTCCAAATAAATCTCACAACACACCTGCAAAAAATCGACAGACCCCTCAAAAGATAAATACAAATAAATCCCCGAAAATATTTACGAAAAAACAGAAAACACCTCTGAAAAGAAATAAGCAGATTACTGAAGCACAGGAGGAGGAAGAGCAGTCTGAAATTAAATATGAGGGAAATAGGACGGTGGAAGGTAGTATGAACGAAGAATCTTCTGGCGAAGAAAATGACTTGGAAGACACTGAAGATTCATACGGTGCTGTTAATCAAAAAACTTCAAATAAATCTCACAACACACTTGCAAAGAAAGGACAGTTGCCTCAGAAGATAAATACAAGTAAATCTCCGAAAACATCTGAGAAAAAGAATAGGAACATTCCTGAAGAAGATGAGGAACAGTCTGAAAATGAATGTGAGGAACAAGTTGAAGTTAATTTGAACGAAGAATCTGTTTCTGATGAAGAAAACTTGGAGGACTCCAAAGTTGCTAATGATGACGAACAAGGATCAGATTCCAGTGAAGACGATGATGAAAAGGAAGAAGATGAACAAAAGGATTCAGACGAAGTAGTTCTGAAACAACCAAGTTCCAAAAAACAGACTCATCTTGACCGAACCAAATTCACTGTCTATGTGAATGGTCTTCGAGGGGCAGATTTCCGAGTTCCAGATATATTCAAAGATTGCAATTATACATTTTACACCATGCTTAAAAATCATAAAACTGGTAAATCAATCGGCTCTGCATTCGTTAATTTTGATGAAGAAGAAAATTACAAGAAAGCATTAGAAAAAAATGGAACAGTAATTAATGGTGTTACAATTACTGTGTTGCCGAAACGAACTAAAGAAGATGAAAACCAAACTTTTAATATTTTTGTAGGAAATCTAAATCGCAATTCAAAAATAGAAAATATTTTCTCAGATTGTAAAATTATAACACGTAAAATTTTTCCTCATTCTAAATCAGCCTTACTTTATTTGGAAGACGGAGATTCCATCCAGAAAGCATTAGAAAAAGATCAAACTGAGCATGATGGCACTACAATAACTGTTCAAAGAAAAGATTGCAGTGTTTTTGTAAAAGGCTTAACAAAAAGTATCAAACTAGACGAATTCTTTTCAAACTGTAAAATTCATAATTACAAATTGCACAAGCAGAGAGACACTGGCAACTTCAATGGCACAGCAAGTGTTCATTTTGCAGAAATTCAATCCTATGAGAATGCTCTTGCAAAAAATGGTACAGAAGTAGAAGGCAGAACTATCAGTGTAGAGCCTATTAGACCATTAGAAAATAGAAACAAGAATAGTAATAATATGAAGAAAAATGAACTGAAAGCTAACAAACCATTTTTCAGTAAGAATACAAATAAACCATTCAAGAAGAACACAAGTAAACCATTCAAGAAGAACACAAGTAAACCATTCAAGAAGAACACAAATAAGGCATTTAATACGAAAAATGCAAACAAAACATTTGCTAAGAAAAATCTGAAAAATGTTGAATAAGGAATACATATTTTCTTTGTATATTTATTATAAATGGAATTAAATTTTATTTAATTAAACTTGAATTTCTAAATCCTTGATGATAATTTTTACCACTCGCCACTGTAAGAGGGATATTTAGGAATTATGCTAAAAATTACATTTACATAACCAAATTTTAATGTATAAACACGTTTTAAGTTCCATATAATCCGATTTTAACATTTTTACGATTATTTGTCGGAACTGCAGTCAAATACGTTATTGGATTTAACCTACGTTAGCCCTGAGGATGATTATAGTATGACCGAAACGTCGGTTTAATCCAGTGAAACATTTTGACTGCAGTTCCTATTAATTTTTCATCCTGTATCAATATTTTTTTACTCAAATGATGAATAAACAAAGACAGATTTATAACTTTTTCTGTTATTACAAACCCCGGTTATAACAAACCAATTTTGATGGCAGGTAGTAGAAGTTCGTTATAAGCGGACACTACTGTGTATCCAATATTTTATCTTTTTTTCCGGTTGTATAAAATTGATTAAAATAGTTATTTGATTAAATATTAAACTGGTTTGATGGCAGGTAGAAGTTCGTTATACACGAACACTACTGTATATCCAATATTTTCTCTTCCTTAACTTTTCTGGTTGTATAAAATTGATTAAATATTAAACTTGGAATTTGCAATCTAGGTTCGAAATGTATTATGTATTTATATTTCCCGGGTATGTAATTATATTTTCTTCTGCTATTTCTTCATCCGGTTACGCACGTGGGATTAAAACGAGCTGAGCTGTCAATACTCATAAACAAACTTATGTTTAATTGTAAAATATAGAAAACAAAGTAAGTAACATTGCAAAACAAATATTACTATTTACGTTAACATTCTATTGTGTTTTAGGATGAGAGTAAAAAATGCGGTAAAACGTAAATCAATATATAATAGCGAGACACCAATAAAGTTACGTAAAACAGACGATGCAGTTAATCAAAAAACTCCAAATAAATCTCCCAGCACAAAGAATAAGCAGATTCTTGAAGAAGTGGAGGTTGAATTCTCTTCCTCCTCTGAAAGTGAATATGAGGGAAATTGGAAGGTGGATGCTAGTATGAACGAGGCATTTTTTTCTGACAAACAAAATGACTTAGAAGACTCTGCAGATTCTAATAACGAAGAAGAATCAGATTCCGATGAAGAAAATAATGAAGGGGAAGAAGTTGAGCAAAATGATTCGGATGAAGATAATGAAATAAACGAGGAATCTAATTCTGATGAAGAAAATGTCTTACAAGACTTCGAACATGCTAATGGTAACGAACAAGAATCAGATTTCGACGAAGAAAATGATGAAGACCAGAATGACAGTGAAAGTGAGGAAAATGATTCAGATGAAGAAGTTGATATCATCGAGGAATATGATTCTGATGAAGAAAATGTCTTAAAAGGTTTCGAAAATGCTAATGGTAACGAACAAGAATCAGATTCCTTTGAAGAAAATGATGACCAAAACGACAGTGAAAATGAAGAATGTGAGCAAAATGATTCAGATGAAGTTGATATGATCGAGGAATATGATTCTGATGAAGAAAATGTCTTACAAGACTTTGAAGATGCTAACGGTAACGAACAAGAATCAGAGTCCGATGAAGTTGATATGAACGAGGAATATGATTCTGATGAAGAAAATGTCTTACAAGCCTTCGAATATGCTAGTGATAGCGAACACGAAACTGATTCCGATGAAGAAAACAATGAAGATCAAAGCGATAATGAAAAGAAAGAAGTTATGCAAAATAATTCAGAAAAAAAAGTTATGAATCAACCAAATCCTAGAAAAACGACGCATCTTGACCGATGTAAATACACTGTCTATGTGACTGGTCTTCAAGGAGTAGATTTCCAAATTTCGGATATATTCAAAGATTGCAAATATACATATTATGCCATGCTTAAAAATCATCCAACTGGTAAACCTATTGGTTCTGCATTCGTTAATTTTGATGAGGAAGAAAATTACAAGAAAGCATTAGAAAAAAATGGAGTAGTAATTAACGGGGTTACAATTACTGTATTGCCGAAAAGATCTAAAGAAGAAAATCAAACTTACAATATTTTTGTAAGAAATCTAAGTCCCAATTCAAAAATAGAACATATTTTTTCAGATTGTAAAATTCTATCACATAGAATTTTTCCTCATTCTAAATCAGCATTTCTTTATTTGGGAAACGAAGATTCCGTTCAAAAAGCTTTAAAAAAAGATCAAACAGAGCATGATGGCTATACAATAACAGTATATAGGAAAGATTGCAGCGTTTTTATAAAAGGTTTATCAGGAAATACCAAAATAGAGAAATTATTTTCAAACTGCAAAATTCATAATCACAGATTGTTCAAACATAAAATCACTGGCAACTTGAATGGCACGGTTCATTTTGCAGATATTCTATCCTACAAGAACGCTCTTGCAAAAAATGGTACAAAAATCCTTGGCAAAACTATCATTGTAGAACCCTTTAAACCAAAAACGGATAGAAACAAGAATAACAAAAACAATACGAAGAAAAAAGAAAAAATTCTGCAGTTACAAGCTCCAACGTGGCAATTAAATATGAATGCAAAAAAACTGGAAAGTGAGAATGGAAACAAATCAGTTTTCAAGAAAAATACAAACAAAAAATTCAAGAAAAATACAAACAAACCATTCAAGAAAAATACAAATAAACCATTCAAGAAGAATACAAATAAACCATTTCTTAAGAAAAATTCAAACAAAACAATTGCTAAGAAAAAAAATAATCCAAAAAATGATACCTAAATAAGGAATACTTCTTTGTATATATTTTTATCATAATTCGTAATAAATTTTATTTAATTACACCTGAATTTCTAAAACCCTAAATTATATTATGTAAGAGGTATGCACTGGAATCATATTAAAAATCACATGAAATTTTAGTAACTAAACACTTTCTTAAAATTAGATTTTAATATATTTTTTGCGATTAAGTTTTTGTGGATGGACTACATTTCTCAGCTCAAATAAGTACTACTTGAAACTTGAGTGAAACAGAAACTTCGCATTTTAAGAAAAGGCTAATTGGGTTTTGGCAACAACAACATCCGAAAGTAGTAGTTTATTTGAAGCAGTAAACAATTTTTCGTGAAAAATATGTTTAAATATTACTTTTTGAAAATTTATGTTATTACAAATATTATTGAACATTAAATTCTTTATCGATTACATTTATATTCTTCGTTCAATCTTCTGTAGGTTTAAAAATATATTTACTTACGATAATGCGTAAAATGGACGTTTAGTTGTCAGTTTTAAGTTTGTAAAACGGTTGTTTAGTTTCATTAGTGACGGGTTGCCGAGCAACGAGTGATTAAAATTTTTAAACATAATTAGAAATGCTGGACAATTTAATATAGATATATTGAAATTACTGTTTGTAACACTTGTGCGCCCTCACATTGAGTATTGCTCCACTGTTTGGAATCCAATATATTCCGGTAATACAAACTTAATTGAAAAAGTACAAAGAAAATTCCTAAAATCCGCTACTTTCTTTACTGAGGGATCTTACCCCGCTAGAGGTACGCCACAAGAAACACTACTTGCGAAATTCAATCTTAATTTTTTGCAACAACGACGAAAAATGCATGCTGTTACAATTCTTTATAAAATTGTGAATAATATAATTGACAGCCCTCATTTACTATCCAAAATAAAATTCATTATTCCACGATTGTCCTCCCGTCATAGTAATACATTTCATTTGAAAACGGGCAGATCGAACACCTTAATGAAATCGCCCCTGCATTATATGATTAGTTCTTGCCATGCTGTTGAGGATAATTTAGATATATTTTCTTGTGAACTTAAAGAGATTAAATGTTTATTTGGTCATCTCTGAATATATACTGTTAGTATACTAAGATTTCTTCCTCCCCTGTAATTGAGCTTTGGCTTGTTGGGGATGGTATTAAATAATAATAATAACTGGTAGTATTTACTCAAATAGGGGTGATTAAGCCATGACTAAAATAACAAATTCAGTTGTTTTTTAATCACTATTGTATTTTTAAATGGTAGCCATGGTAATTAGTTAGTTAAGATGACTAAAATTTTTAGTAAAAACTACCGGCCTTTAAATTTGCAAAACCAGTGAATATTTTACCATGGCAAACTTCTCATTTAATATTATGATCCTTTTTCGTAAATAAAAGTTTTTTTATTTATTGGGTTATAAGATTCTATCGTATTAAAATATTATACGATAGACATACGTAAAGGGTCTTTAAACCCTCGCTGCATTCGTGATTTAATTCGGAACAGTTTATGACTAAAGACTAGCTTTACGTACTAGTATCGTAAATAACTATTATTTAATTATGTTGTAATCAATTTCGCAGGCGGTACTGCTCCATGGACACTATTTAAATATCAGTGTCAAAAATCAAGAATACAATACAATTTTACTTAAATTAATGGTGTAATATAATCAAAATATACATTATTTATGTAAAATAAAATGGAATTGGCGAGCGTACTGATGGATTGTCTGTGATTATTGTATTTCATTTTAAATCAAATAATGCGCGCGAGGCAAAATATACCGGAACATAAACCTAAAAGACCGTAAATAAATGATCCTTGTATCATTTTACAGAATAAATATCCAAGTTTAAATTTCATTATTTATATGTTTATGATACATTCCTTTAAACCGATATAAAGTTTTAAATTAGTATTTGGTAAACTGGAAATTATCTATTTAAAAACGTGTTTTTATATAAATTTTAAGACTTGTAATGTTGGTAGCACTGTGGCGGATGCGGCATTTTCTAGAACGCATTTTACCTCCTCGTTCACTTGAAAACGTGCGTTGTATCGTTGCAGCACGTGTTGATTGATTGTTGTTACAATAATTGTGAAATTCTAATAACATAACAAATAAAAGGTATGTAAATCGATTCATTAACACTTTACAATTAATTATTAATAATTAAATAATAATTTCCAGAAAAATGGACAAGAAATCCCCGAAAACTCCGAAAAGGAAATCTTTAGCGAATGTCAACGTGACCCCCAACAAAGTTCAAAAAACAAATCCTTCTCCTAAGAAAAACAAATCACCAGCTGTACAAAAGAACCAGAAAACTCCACAAAAGAAGCAAATTAACGGAAAGCAAAACACACCTAAGCCAGTAAAGTTAGAGCCCGAGGAGGAGGAAGAGGATGAAATCGAAGGTGACTCTGAAGACGAACAAGTTCAAAATGGAAACAACGAGGATTCTATTGAGGACCAGGACGATTCCGATGCTGAATCAGAGGAGGACGATGATGAATCAGAGGAGGACGACGATGAAGAACAGGAACAAAAACCTATTATTCAGAAAACAGCAAACGAGGCCGACATCGCAGAAGAAAGAAGATACAGCTTGTTCCTAGGGGGACTCAGTTACCAGTCAACAGAAGCAAAAATTCGCGAACATTTCAGCAATACCAGTATTTTATCTGTCAGAATAATGAGGAATCCAGCAAATAACAAACCAAGAGGATCTGCATTTATAAATTTCAAAGATGAAGCTTCATTGAAGACAGGTTTGCAAATGAATGGCTCTGAACTGGATGGCCGAACCATCAAAGTGAGTTTGCCACAAAAACGCGACGAAAATAAAAGTTTAGAACAAAAGAGAAATATTCTTGCAAGTTTGAAGCGAAAAATAGAGATATTAGAAAAAGAAATTGCGATGGAGGGTGACAGTCCTAAAAAAGCTAAAGTAGCTATTAAGATTAGCCCTAAAAATAAAAATAAGCCTAAAAATAAAAATAAGCCTAAAAATAAATATAAGCCTAAAAATAAAAATAAGAAAATTAAAAGCAATTAGGAAGTAACATTTAAATTTTAATGTTAAATTTTATTTTATGATAATAGATACTTTGTCATTTTTGTTTTTATAATAAAACATTTGAGTAACTATTGGACTTTAATTTTTACGGGATCAATTATTTCATATATTACCACGTGGAGTCATAAATCTAACCTCAGTTTTACTTTAACTTTACACGTGTTTACTGTACATAACCTAAATGTTGGTGTGTTTTAATGTGAAATAAAATTAGAATTGTATAGATAAGGGTAAGATAATAAAATCATTTAATGTTTATATTATATTTTATTGTGTTCAATAGTAAAACATATGTGATTATAATAAACTCATCATATTAAAATTGAAAAGTTACTATTTCAGTTATTGAATCATGAACTTTTTTTTTGGTAGGAAGTGAATATTTCCCTTGATTGTTTATCACAGTGGGTAAATGTATCATACATTTTATATAACCTTTCAAATAAAACTTATATCACATGTAAATAATGCACTATTCGAGCCAAAACTGATATGTTAAACATAAAATCAGTCTGCTTATAAAAACCCACAAATCTACACCTATTAGGCACTTACATACAATTTTACTCTTTGTTATATAAAAACTTATGAATTTCATTTCTCATTTCTTGATTTATTTCATAATCTGTGTTTAATAGAACTTCGTTGGTCATTGGGCTGGTGAATTTACCAGAAAGGAACCATTCTGTTATTGCTTGCTTTTCATAAGTAAAACCATCGCTACATTTTACTGGAGTTCGCATTAGTTCATGAGTTATCGGGCATAGGAATTCTTCTGGAATTTCGGTATAATTTTCGGAAACATTTGGTTGTAGATCGTCTTGTTTCAGCCATTTTAATTGTAGGGTAAATTCTTCTGCTATTTCCCCTTCTAAAAAACAAAAACATACATTTTATACCCTTGATTTTATAAACATTTACCTATTTAATCATCGTGCATACATAAAATTATGCAATTTTATTATATTCATACAAGCTCTTTCTGTTTCTATTCGAAAACTTTCTCTCCAATAGCATACTACTTATAATATCAATCAATTATTACGGAAGCAAGGTAAAAATATTATTAAAATAAAATGTTTTGGAATTTGTATTATGACTAGCATTACCATTTTTGTGACTTTTTACTACTTTTAATAAGTAGTAATATCTTTTTTTCCGCTGTGCTTAGCATTCCGAAGATGGGGCCGCAGTTTGATCCCGACTTCAGTTATGACGTCTCATATGTGACGATAGAAATGGTATATTTCTCTAAATATATCAACACAATAATCTAACGCATAAAACTCAGCCCGAGTTTTCCAAGCGTGAGTTTTTTGCATTAGGTTAGATTATTCTGAACAAATCTGTAGTCTTACAGGTCTGAAAATAATAAACAAAATCGTAACGAAAGCTGCCACTCTTATGTATAATTTTATATTTATCAATAAAAATAGAGGGGTTTTTGTCAGTTTTTAAAATCTTTTTTGTTGATTAATATAAGCTTTCGTTGCGATTTTGTTAATTATTTACAGATACATATCTTTTTAGAATAGAGCTATTCAAGTTAAAGGGTTCCTTAAATAGACAATATTGCATTGAAATGAAATGACAAATGAATTATTATGCATTGCTGTCAAAATTCTGATATATGCATTTTTTTGTTTAAGGGTCGCTTAAAATTTAAATCTTGGTAATTGGACATTACAGATTTGTTCAAAAAGCTGTTCGTTGCCTGACTGTTTTTCATTCTTTCGCTTTTTTTACGTCTCTCGCTAAGAGAGATATTGAATTCATGCTAAAAATCGCATATCCAGATTTTAGTGAATAAGCACGTTTTAAGGTCCCTAGAATCCGATTATAACATTTTTACGATGATGTCCGTAGGTGTGTGTGTGGATGTTGGATCCACGATTTCTCAAATACTATAAGACTTAAGACATTTTTAACTACGGATTCCTCAATCTAACAATAATGGGAAGAGTTGATTAAGTTTTGGTAACAATTGGACAACCGGAAGTAGTAGTTACAAGAAAAAAATCATCTAAATATTATTTATCGAAAATTTATGTATATACTTATATTAAAGAACGTTAAATTCTTTATTCGATAAATATAAATTCTTAATTATATCTTCTATAGATTTAGAGATAAAGAAATGCATATAAAATAATTTCATGTAAAAATTCTCAGATCAAACTACTTCAAGGCAAGAAATTCAAATATTTATAAATATCATTGTCAAGGAGGATATCACTGTCAAAAATATTTGTATGCCACTGTTAAAAATATTTGTACATCATTATGAAGATTATCAAAATAAAAAAAGTCAACAACGCAAAAGAATATGCGTAAAAAGAATATAAAAGGAATTTGCGAAAAAATGACGAATATAAAGAAAAAGAAAAGGAAAGTAGAAAAAGAAAATTTTAGGATATTGAATATAAAGAAAATGTATGTATTGTACATAATTATTTGTATTTAAAAATATTTTTCGTTTTATGCGTACAACAACCAGGTAAAATATCTGGCGAGAGGTTATGTGCTAACCACATCAGATTTTTCTGTTTTGATAAATTTGGGAGGTCATTGACCAAATGACCTAATGGAGGAACCGGCACTGATTACGAGTTATAAAAGTGGTAATACTAGTTATAATACACATTTCAAAACATTTTATTTTAAGTATTTTTACCCTTGGCACTTCTACGCTTTCGTAACTTACAAATCGGTATAGTTTTCTTAAACCGTGCACGAATTATTTCTAGTTACCTAATTCCAGAGCTTCACAAATTTCGTCTTCCGCGAGCGTCATAACAGTTTGTCCATCTATACTTGTCTCCATTAGTTTTTCCGCTATTTCTTCCATTCCTAATTCATGTACCCACTTATTCAAATCCTCTGTTCTCCAATCAATTAACGGTTTGTGCCTACATCTGATTTTATTCGCCACAATGGTTTGTAATATCAACTTTTGCGGTAGATTCCACAACCAAAGTGTTTTGTCCAAACATCCAACAGCTAACATGCTCATATTTTCCGAAAAAGAGCAAGAAATTGTCATTGCATTATGCTCTAAGACATGAAGACATTCAGAGCTGTAGACAGACCACAGTCTGGCTTGGCGATCTGTTGCTGTAGAACAGACAATTTCGCCAGTGTTTGGAGAGAATTTTACGCACATAACATTACCACCGTGACCCATAAGAGTACGCCATAATTTGACATTGATATGTTCATAACGAGGAGTAGATTCAATCTGTAACTATGACAATGAGAAATAAAATTTAATAGTATATTATGCAACAAGTTTTAAAAACGCCACTTTAGTCACGAGTTTATTAGGCACGAGCGAAGCGAGTGCTTAATATTACGAGTGTCTAGAGAAGTTTTAAAACGTGTTGTATACTATACTTTTTCTACGAGCGGAAGTTTATTTATAACCAACGTTTAGAAACAAAATATTATACGCTTCGAAACAGAATATTTTATTGAAAAACAAATTTATAAATAATTTTATATTAATATTTAATTTCTTAATTAATACATAAATATAAACAATCTATTTTGCTAAATGTACATTAATTGTTATACCAGATAAATTCTGGCAATTCTGAAATGATATTAAAGATTTTTCAGTATTATTCAAATTAGTTGTTGCTGTATCTGCACTTTTATTAACTTCAAAATTAATGTTTGTGTTATTTGTAATTTCATAATTATCGCATTGTTCCATTTGAAAATTACCATTTGTCGAGTTTTCAACAGTATGTAATATATTATTCGCTGTTTGAATTTTATTGTTAATAGAATGGTCAATGTAACCCTCTGCGACCGAAGTTGATTGCCATCCTCCGTGGCGTTTTAGGGCTGTAATATCTGCACCAGAATCAACTAAAATAGTTGCAGACGATCTTCTTAAACAATGTCCTGTATAAGAAGCCGGATCTGGCAGCTTTAGATATTTGGCAATTTGACTGGGGAGGCTACCAAATTTATTTATTCCAATCGGCTGCTTAGTACATTTACCTCGTTGATAATTCAAAAAGAAACGTGTACAATTTTGCAGATTTTGAGGCCGGAGTTCCATGTATTTCTTACAGATTTTATAGAAATTACCTCCAATAACAAATTGACGCTCTGTTTTGGTTTTTGTGTCCGGAATGTGTACAAGAAGTGCTGTGTTGAGATCTTCAACATGTTTTATTTCAATTTTCATCAATTCTTCCCGACGACACGCTCCCATTATTCCAAATATTAATCCAACCTAAAAATGAATAATATATTACGTATTTTTAGTCAAACTTACAATTGTTTCAAATTACTCACTTTTATAAAGAGATATTCCGAATCGGGTGCAGATGTCAAAAATTCCTTAATTTGTTGAGGAGTTAATGTTCTTGATTTTTTAGGTTTGTAACCATCTGATGTACGCTTTAAAAAAGCACATAATTTGTGATATTTACTTATATCAATATTATTTTTTATATTTATTGTTGAACGAAGCATTGAGTAGATTGCCCATAACGACGATGGCTTCATTTTATCAGAAAGATTTTTGAAATATGCTAATAGCACATTTTCAGAAAATGAATTTGTTTGATTTGCTTTACGCCAGTTCATAAAAAGGTTATAAGCTCGCTCATACTGATTTTTCGATTTATTTGGTAATAAATTAGCGGTAGCTGATGCTGCGGCTTCTTTAATTTCTTCTGGAGTTAAAATTTCTTCTTCACTTTCACTATTCGGGTTCATCTTCTTTACCAAAGATCCGAACACTGCACTGAATTCAAACACGTCAATAAACGTCAAATGTTTTGTTTCGCATAACCAAACAAAACTCTGTCGGTAATGCAGGTATTATGTATACTGATAATACAGATTTCATTTTGACAGATGTTTGCATTGTCAAATAAGAATGAAATGATTATGAAAATAGGTTTTAAATGTTGATTTTTAGTACTTATTTATTAAAATTAAACAGAAAAATGTATTAAATAATGTTATTTTGTTCATATATCAAGAATACGAACATACCCGAAAGCTAACTTCGGGTCGTGTTTAAAATACCGAAATAGTCGTGACTAATGAACTCATTAAACACTAGTGTTTAATACATTACTTAGCAAACGACGTAACAGTGTATTACAAGGTACTTTAGTTACGGGAGTAGAAAAAATAATTTATATTTTTCTTACTTTCGGGATAGTAATTTTCCATAATTTCACGAGACTATCATTGCCACAAGTAGCTAGTAGATAATTTAAATTGTCTACGCTACTCATATTTGGTATAGGCTCCAAATTTTGTGAAAAATCACAACATTGGACTCCTAGATCATGTGCATCGTCTTGAATGTACCACCAATTACCCGAGATATCTTCATCTGTTGCCCAAAGCCGGAAGTCTCCGTTATTACAAACTGTCGCAACTATCAGGTCATCTGGGGAGAAACCTGCTGATGTTATTGAGTCTGAGTGGCCTTCTAAGATTCTGAAAGAGATAATTATAATGGAAATATATCATCATCAGCCTTTAACATATTTTATATAAATGGGGTACTATACCATAGTCAATTTTTAACTATCTTAGATAAGAATGCGAAAATATACGTAAATTAATGAGTATTAGTGACAGAATTTTGTTTAAATATTAATTAGTTCGCAAACGATACGCGGTTGAAGTCGATTAATAATTAAGATGACTTTTCTCCTAGCAATTTGATTAGTTGCCTGATTTTAAAAGCGAGACTAGCGCATCTTGTCGCGCCACTATAGTTTGTGTCACAATATTGTCAAACAGTGGCCAAACTGTTTCAATGTTCTATAATTTATTAGAAAAAAAAAGCATTTTATTTATGTTATTTATGCTTAATAATAATTTCTTCATTAATATAACGTATAGGAAGTTTATATAAAAATATTTCAGCCATGCGAACACTAAAAATGTATACACTTTAGAACTAACAGTTTGTCGACCACTGGTGAAGACATGCTACGTCACGCACCAAATCCTGAACTTTAAAAATTCATATCTCGTTTATTACGTAAAATTTTTAAGTCGCGTTTGCTCTAAAATTATTAGTTCATCCAGTTTTTCCAAAAACAGACCTCATTGAGGGTGTTCTACTTACGATATAATATCCATAGTTTCCGTGTTCCAAATCGTACCCTTTTCGTCATCTCCAGCCGTAATTAACATATTATTTTTATTGGAAAATCTACACACTCTAATGCTCAAATCATGTTCTGGAATTTGTGCCAGTTGTTCGCCCGTCTAAAAAGATTTTATTACAAAATTATTTCTAGAAATATAACAATAAATTACTTGTGTATGCCATATAATAGCAGAACAATCTTGTGAACATGAAACTAATTTTATACCGTCGCTGGAAAAATTTATACTGTTTACTGGATATGTATGGCCCTCAAAGGGTGAAAATGCAGACTCTTCTAACGATGGAGGATCTTCCAAAACGTTGAATAATTTTACTAGCTTGTCTCTAAAAGAAATACATAAAAGAATTATTTTAATGAGAAAAATGTCGCATAAAAAATTGATACATTATACATGCATAATTTTTACAACTTGATTTATGCTGGTTTCCTTTTTTGCTATAGCAGATTTTAAAATGTGCTTTTGTCTACTCAAAATAGTGGACCAAGTAGCACTTTAGCCGGAAAGGTAGATAAAATAATACTTTTTGCATGATCGGGGTTTTTTTAAAGCTTTACCGATAGGATTTCCAAGGCAGTAGGTTTTATTTACAAATTACTCATCGGTAACGATCAAAGCTTACTTTAAAAATGGCAACTAAAAAAATTTAATATGTCAGAATAATTTTCAAATCATATTTTATTTAATTTTGTGCAAAAAAAAACAATAATAAACATCACTGTCAGTAAGTGCTCTTCCACCGGTATCGGATGTATTGGAATTTCGACTTCGTCACGATCTCCAAAATCATCCTCAACCGGTAGGAAGCACTTACTGCCTTTAATACAGGGTGGGTCTAGAAGCTTCCTTTTTTTGAAGGTAAATAAAATAAAAAGTATTGCTGATAAACAAAATTTTATTTGAATAAAAGAATAGAGTAAACAAAATCGATCTCTATGGACTGATGCAACCGATTTCTGAAGCTCCTCTCTACACGTTCCAACATTTGGGCTATTTTCTGCCGATTAAGATTCTTTAGCTGAAGCATGTTTATAGGGCGGTGTTTGTAAACTTCTGCCCGTAAAAAATCGCATGGCGTTAGATCGGGATGTCACCTCGAATCGAGATGAGCCATCAGGGGAATATTGCCCTCACAACTCTAACGCCATGTGATTTTTTTTGGGATATTTCAAGGCAGAGGTTTACAAACACCGTCTTACAACCCTGCTTCGGCTGAAATAACTATTTGTTTTATTAGCAGATTTTGTGAGGGAGTTTAGTCATGTTGAAATGTAATTATTTTTCCACATTACTGCAATACTATACATACAATATTACTATTAATGCAATCAAATATAGCGTATTTTTTGTACAAATGATATTAAATTTATTATTAGTTCGCCCGCAATACGATGACGTATGCAGCATCTTTGGTTCGCCGTAGTTGTTCGCTACGAGCGCTAGTTTAGAATTAAAACATGAACGCATGTCTTCTATATTTGATATGGACCTTTTACATTTTTATTGCACCCTGACGTCATTTTTCAATGCGCCACATAGTGAAATTCTTAAGAACTAGAGATGAGGAGACACCATGTTGTCAAGTAAAATGATTAAAAGGATATGCATTTATTTTCGATAAAAAATTATTTAAACAACACAAAAACTTGAATAATTTTGTCTTTGATTATAAAGAAATAATTAATAATGAAAAAATTATATTCAAAGGAAAAAACAACAATTTTATTCTTGTTTATTACTTTCCTAATATGAAACTGGCAACTACGCAATTATCTGTCACTTTATGTGGTGTTTATTTCGCATCTTGTACAACAAAAAACTACTTTTTCTGATTCCCATCTCCTCTTCCTCTTGTTTTAAAATATTCATCACAAACGCATTCTGTGAATTTATTTAATAAAGTTAAGTTTTGCCAGTTTTTTCTTTCCGCCATTTGTAATTTTATTTGAAATGTAACTGGCCTTCTCAATGCGCAAACAAGCTACTGCGCACTGCATATATGTCATTTTTGTCTTTCTCTCTCTTTTGATGTAAAAGGTCCATTGAAAAGTCAAATTCAATGTCAAATCGCAAAAAGCAAATTATTGTATTTTAAATATGTAAATGTAAAACCTAGAAAATACGATAAACACAGAAATTAAATTGTCAAGTGTCAAATGTAAACATAAACAGGTGGCCGTGTTTTGCTTCTGTCTCGTTCTATGAAGCACGTTTTGGGCACGTCGAGACCTAATTCGCAAATAGTTGATGTTATGTACGCCGTAATGGCGGGAAGAAAATATTGCAAAAGTTTAACATTTTGTTCTCAGGTATATTTTTAAATTTTACAAAATATAAAAGTAAAAACGCTTTAGATTTAAAAATATTTTAACATATAAAAAAAATCGAAAACTCCCCCTTTAACTTACCCTGAGCCAGTGGCTAAAATATGGTTTCCAAAAAACTGACAACAGTTAATAGCGCCGTCTGCAATATCATCAATCATCTCAATCAATTTTACTTCATTATCATCTGCTTCTGCACTGTTAACCACTTGATTTTCTTGTACAACATCACTGATTAAACTAAACATATGTCCTAGTTGCATATGTGGTTTCAACAATTCCGAATCCAAACTTAAGTTACCTGTTAAGTCCCAGACAATAACTGACTTATCATTTGAACCTGCTTAGAAGAAAAGAAAAATCAAATATCTTAAAGTTTATATTTGTAAATTTATACCTGAAGCCATCAACGATGTATCTTTTGAAAACGCGATACAATTTACGTATCTAGTGTGACTATCTTCTGTCTTCAAGCATTCCCCATCTGAATTCCACAGTTTGATGGTTTTATCCAAGCTTGTAGATGCTAATAAGGCACTATTGGAACTATATCTAACATAAGTTACAGCAGATTCATGTCCTTCTAGTTCTGAAGTAAGATCTACGGTTACGTTTCCGAGTTCTCCTAAATGCTTTGGTGTTACTTGATATGTTATTTGCCATAGTTTTATATTATCGTCATTCCCGCTTGATGCAAGAGTGTATATTTTTATTAAGGGATTAGATTCTAAAAATGAAAAGATAAAATACATAACTTAGATCTTGAAGGCAAAAATGTTACTTATTTATTAAAATAATTGCTACTTTTAATAGCTAATTTATATTGATATTGGAATCGCATTTGTTTTCAAACAGATGTGCATTAGTTAAGTGAAATTTTGCTGTATTATTTTAATGTTTTCTTTTATTATAATGAGTGATTTTAATGCAAAATATTAATTTAAAAAAGTTTTATAAACGTATAAAACAAATGAGCCTATTCACATGTTTTAAAAAGTATTTTAAATGAAAGTTAATGCAATATATTTCATACTAATATTGTTATTTTCGTAAATAATTAAATAAAAAGATAAGCGCCAGAAATAATCATGAAAAACAACCCCCACTCCTGTGACGTCAGAGTACATACAGCACGTCATTCATACCCAATAAGAAAACAGTTTGTTTATTTATATAAATAAATGTAGGCGATAGTTTGTCACATGTAAAACTGTATGTATAAATGAAAAATTTACTTAGTAACTACAAAGGTCGCAAAATTGTGGCGTGATTTGAAATTATTTCTGTAAAACTAAAAACTTATATGACGGTGGTGTGACCCCATTCTTGCAACAGCCCTATTTCTAGTTATAGACATTTTATTCGGAAAATTTAGAAAATTAATATTTTAGTTATAAACGTATATTTAATTTAATAAATATTACTTTACTTTTATAATTGATTATTATTTGTAATGAAATAGTTTACTTTTGTATTTATTATTCTTACATACAGCATAAATTATAGTTTTGATATCAATTATTTAAAGTTCTAGTTGTAATATTACTAAGTAATTGTAACATGTTTTATATGTACATATTTAAATAATATTAATAGATCATATTCTTTTATTGCAGATCACAATAATCGTCAAAGGATATGGGCGATTATACAATTAAGCAGAGTGCGCCTTGCAATAATGTAAGTGAATAAAAATTTAAATATTTATTTAAATTTAAATGTAATATTCTACAACAACTACTTCCTGCGGTATGAGTTGACAGTAACTGGTAATTCATTTATAGAACAATCGGGGTTTCCATGATTTTTTGATATATTAATTTTGATAAAAGAATTGACACCTATTTTTATTGTGACGTAACGCCCCCAAAACTACTTGTCTGCTGTCAAAGGGGCCCATTAGATACAGGCAACACATTTTTTAAGACATGGAAACGATAGAAAGTTGTGACTCTTTTGTTTTGATATGCACACAAGCCAATTCGCTTTTTGATATGCCATTGCGTATAAAATCAAACTATAAAACATAACAAGAAAGCACGCAAGTCCCAAAAGTATGAAGTTAGCAGAAGTGGGGCCGTGACATCATGACAATATTTTATACTTCAGGCTGAAATTGATATGCAGTACCAATATATTAAAAAGCGTTGAAGCTTTTAAATTCGCTAGTATTTGATTAAATATAAATAGGGCACGGAAGATCACGTGACCTATCATATGTTTTGTCCCTTTCTCACTTCATACTCGATCTTCAGCTCTGTCCCAAGCTAACTTCAGACTGTACTTTCGACGCAGTGCGCATGCGTCAGTTTGAATAGCTGTCACATTTCTAGCAAGATATCAAATGAGAACAAACTGAAGACAATACGAATCAAATAGGTTTTTATTGAATTCTTCAATAATATAAATATAATGGAAGATAACAATGTGATCATATGTATATTCATAAGTATTACGATCAGGATGCTCTTCGTCTTCATTCTTGCTTAAAAAGCAAATATTACCAACAGTAATTGACAATTTATAAACTTAGGGCTTCATCAACGACCTACTATCAAATCTGAGTAATCAATAATATGTCAGAAGGTGATATTCTCATAAATATAAACGGCCACGAGCCACAGACGACATCTCTCTTGTTTTTGACATGTAACCTTCCTACCACACCTACTCTACCTATACAAATTGTCACTTGTTACTTATTTTTAAATATGATTAGGTTTTAAATATTGCCTCGATAATCGGTGCTTGATGGGATAGCAAACAGTTTTATATTCTAGTCCGACGACAAACTTGCACCCAACAACGCACTGGCATCGTTTGAAAAAGAATGACAACACTCACAAACACCAGAAAATAATAAAAGAAATAACAACTAACAAGATAACAAAAAGAAACAAATAATAAAACACTACAATGAATAACAATAACATAATCAATCGCTATATGCACAAGAACCGCCAAATAACAAAATGGCAACAAATTCCACGCTTGCGCAAACTCGTTCTTAAAATTTACCGCTAGAAAAATATGACAGCTATTCAAACTGACGCATGCGCACTGCGTCGAAAGTACAGTCTGACGTTAGCATGGGACAGAGCTGAAGATCGAGTCTGAGTCTGAAGTGAGAAAGGGACAAAACATATGATAGGTCACGTGATCTTCCGTGCCCTATATACACACCGTCTAATTTAATGATGTTAGATACATCCAAACACAACACTCCTAAGTCGTGAGCGTTGTCTAAGCTAGCAATAGGCATCAGGGGTTGATCTGTGGTCGTATCGGTGAGATTTTGAACGCGCCAGATTTGCAGTGTCCCGGCAGAACATGCGCTTAACAAAAGTTGCGTATCTGGGGTAAATGCTAGAGCTTGAATTGTGTCTTCATGGCGAAATACACTCCTGAAAAAACATAGAAAGAAAGATATTAGGTCTGTTCGTTTTCATATTACTTTGTACTGACGCGGCAGTAAGACGTAGACGCAAAGTAGCGAAATGAACAGATCTATTATAAATGATCTCATTGTAGATATATTAACATATGTGATACATAAATTCAAGCAAGAGTGAGCACGATTAGTACATGGATGGGTAACCGTAACATTGTGCAAAAAATGCAGAAAATTTTCATATTTTACAAATTAAATATTCTTTTTATAATAACAGGGTACATTATTGAATAATAAATGAGTATTGAGTACATAAGACGAGGGGTACACCACTATTAAAATCTTTGTACACTTCGCTTAAAATCTCTATAAAATCTTTGCAGTCGTTAAAATATTTAAATTTTCTTATAAAATCTATAAAATCCTTAAAATCAAATTAAAACCTGTAAAATCTTTTTAAAATCGGTAAAATCTTATATAAAATGTATACAATCTCTCTTAAAATCTTAAAGCTTTGATAACAGACATGCGCAGTTCTCAATGTTTACATTTATGTATCATGTGAATCGTAGCAAGCCTTTTGCTTTTCGCTATTAATTTTTAATTAAACCGCGGGTAATATTTTTGCTAATGAATGATTTTAGCGGATTTTAGTAAACAGTGTTTCATGTAAAAATTTAATTAACATCATATGTAACTATTGTATTATTCAATGAATCATAATAAAATGACGCGTGATAAAAAAGTCATCAAATTGTGTCAAGAAAAAAATGACATCTTCAATTAATCTATCATGCATAATGGACCTTTTCAATTTAACGGCTATCTCTTTCTATCACTGCAAATAATAAGAAAATGGCGCGAACAACTGCCAGTTGGGCTGTCAAACGAAACGTCAAAAATATTGCAGTCATTAAAATACCTGCATATTTAGTGAAAATTTGCATCGTTAGACATTTTAACTTCAATAAAAGCTTTTGTAACTTATTTCGATAAGATTTTTTTAAAGTTATCTGAGATATTCTCACATTTTACGTCTAATTTTTTTAGAAACAAACGTCACAGATCTCAATTTTTCTTACTATGCGCAGATCCCCATTGCGCATATCTTCTCTACTTCTTTCTATTGAAAAGTGTTTTTATGGCACAATTATTTGATGAAATACACACATTATATATTTAAATCTTAACAAGGAGAAACGGAAAAATCATTTGATTTAATTGAAAAAAAAAATCATCAATAATTTGTTAACCTATACTGGATTTGATTCAAATTTGTCATTAATGAATATTAATGATGAAGATTGAAATTATATTGAACAATTTGGAAAAATACAACTCCCGAAATTAGTTGAAGAGAGAACGCAAGATTTTTTCAGTGTTTTTTATAATAAACCAGAACATTTTGAAATAGTGAAGGGCCACAAAAAATTAATTTTACTCTTAGCACAGAAAATATAAATGATTGTTTAACTCGGTCCACAAGTACAAAAATCTTATAAAAATCTAAGAGATATATAGATTATGATACACCTCGTTATACGTGTAGAAAAAAATTAAAACAACAAATTTACAAAATAATACGACGGAATTACGTTATTTTATTTAAAATCCTTAAAATCATTACAAAATCTTAGAATCATCACCTAATTACTTATAATCATTTAAAATCCTGCAAATTTTGTTTAAAATCTCATAAAGTCTGTAAAGTCTATAAAAATATATTTAAAATCTTTAAAATCCGTAAAATCTTTACTGTTGTAAAGTCTTTGTACGCTTTATAACGAAGTGGTTTACCCCTCGACATAAGATTTGTAGAAAATGTAGTTAAATATTTAGATATGTCACCAGTTTAATACAGCCTAAAAATAACTGCCATAATTGTTACTAAATCAATTATGAAAACACTCATTCATATCTATCTGTGCCATCAACATACCTAGTATATAGTAAAAGAGATGGTGTGATATGTCATTGATTAACGCGGTAAAAGTGAATTTTATTAGTTAATAACATCATTTACTAACTTTCTATTAAATAGATAATATCTTTACCTTATTAGACTTCTGTGAATTAAGTCCCAAACGCAAATTGCTCCATTATCGCCTCCCGAAGCTAAGATTGTACTATCGGGCGCAAATCTAGAAAAATAAAAAAGTAATTAAATAATAGTTTTCTAGTGCACCCAAATATTATTTAATAGTAATATTTTATCTCCGTTTATATCATTCCTCGGTTAATTTTGAATAAGAAATGTCATATATAAACATATGTTCCATTTCTTATCAAAATACAAGTCAACATTTATAAATAATTAATTTTCATATAATGAAGTTATAATTGAACAAAACACTGGAAAACAAAACACAATAAGGGCAACAAAAGCAGGGTTTTCCACGATTTTTTGATTTTTTTATGTTAATGTAGAGATAAAAATATTAGACCCATATTTTTTTTATTTTGCATAAAAATTTATAGTACGGGAGAAAAATGCAAAAGAATTTTACAATTTGCCGTGACGTCACAACCCCAGCAAGATCTTGGACAGCCCCAGCAGGAGAGATAGAAACAGTGTCAAGTGAATTTAGCTACAAAACTGTAGCGCGGGAAATTAAACGTAACCCTATGAAGGTAGGAACAAATTTTGTTTCTACCTCCATGCGTAACACACACACATAACCTGCATTGACTTGCATCCAAATCACAGACTGTCTATACCTAACGGCAAATGATTATCAATAGATTTTACGATTTTAGTTTATTAAACATCTTTGCTCGGAAAGTAAACTTCAAACTTGAATCTCGGTGACGTTTGACAAAACAAATTCTTATTAGCTAAAATCGAATGAGTTGAACCAATCACAAACGACCCGGCGACCTCAGCGCAACTACCGACGTTAGGCTGAACTAAAACCGTTAGACGCGGGACTTCATTGAATTGTCAGCGGACTGATCCAAATCAACTGGGCGGTTACTGATTTGACAGTTTTCTTGTTACACACGTGTATCTAACCTGTGAACGTCAACAAAAATAATTCGCGGTAAAAGCCAGGCTTGCGCACAAACACCATAAAATGAAATAACTTCGTTGTGTCCTCGTCAGGGTTGTGGCGTCATTTGGTGACCGTTTTGAACATATATATTTTTCAATTTAAATATTCATTTGTAAATACTATATAATTTAACATTATTGTTATTTTATATTAATATACTTTATTCTAAAATTTATATGCAATACTTATTTCTTCAAAAACCGTTGGCTTGGAAAACCCTATTGAATAAATCATAAAGATAAACAAATTTAACAAAATAACCAACGGGAAAATTCAATGCAAGAACCTTAAATCCGTTAAGTAATAATAAAACCATTTCTGTATATTTACGAGCAGTGAAATAAGCAATAATTAATGTGCAACAATGTTAATTTAAAAAATAATAGTATATTATGTTATTAGGAGTAGAAAGCGGTCTTTTTGTGTAGAACCCAGCTATTGCGGCCGAGGCGCCAGTCGAGGCTAGGCAAGCTGGGTAAAACACAAAAAGGGCGTTCTACACCGAATGACATATACTATTTTTTCTTCAAGTGTTTCAAAGAATTTTTTGACTCTTTTTTGGAATTTTTTAATTGTAGTGTTTGCAATTTCAGCTAAAGCAGGCTGTGTACACTACAAAACAAAAACAACACAACTGTCAAATAACAATTTTCAATATAATATGTGTTGCTGCGACAACTGCCACCGCCAGCGGTGAACTAAAACACTAACATTTTTTTACTAGTACAACAATAAGAACATTTTTGTACTAGTAAGACAATGAACATCTTCTATAGTGTGTGTACAGGAGCATAATATGAATATTATAATACGCTTGAAGAAAAACGTTTATATTTATATTGATTAATAAAATGTAATAATTAACTGTTATTTAAATATAAAACTTTTACTTCTTGTATTTTTGTAACTAAAGTCCAGTTGCAGCACCGATACTTATAATTTAAACTTGTTTTTTTTCACTTTGACAAATAATTGATGTTAATTCCATTCGGATAATCTTTTAATTGCATTGTAAAATTGAATTGAATAACTGAATAAAACCAAGTTTAAATTTTAAGTGTTAGTGGTAGGGATCGGAAACCGCAGAAAAATGGATTCGGGTTCAGGAATGAAAATAAAATTAGGTTCAGGGTCGGTTCGGGTACAGAAAAAATATTTTTAGGTGGTTCGGCATTGGTTCAGTTCCGGTTCGAGATCGACAAATAAAATAAAAATTATATATCAGCTGACAATAAATTTGGACATATATTTTCGTATCAATAAACTTATTTTGAAAGAAATTTTCATTTAATCAGATTATCAAAATATAACAATATTTTTTTTATTTTAATTTTAATATCTCTGGTTGGGCTTTTTCATAATTTTTCAATAATTTTTCCAAAAAATCGTCCTCATCTTCAAATAATGAAATAAAATATTAAAATGTAGGTTTTGTTAAAGGTAATTATTTGAGTACAAAACTAATCTTATTTTAATTGCCTTAAGCATATGATACAAAAGTATTGAAAAATGTCGCTTCAGTGAACCCGGTTTTTTAAACCCAAAAATAGTTGGTTCTGTTCCAGTTTGGGTTAATGTCTGCCAAATTAACGTTTCGGGTTTTGGTTCAGGTTTACAAAAAGGTGGGTTCGGAACGGTTTTCGTTTCAGGTTCGATCGGTTACCGGGCCCTGGTTAGTGGTGCAACTGGGTATAAAAGGAATAGGACAGGACCTACACTTATAAGAAGACATTTTTTATTCTAAATTTCTACAAAAAATGATATTGTACATATTTATAATCGTTCTGTAGTGGTATCATATGTCCTGTTGTATCGATTTCCCACAAAATAAATAAAATCAGACATATTGTTTATCGTAAAGAAATTAGAAAACCTATTTTAATGTCTGTAGAAGAAAGTTATTGAACTAGGAAAGTAATAATTATAATGATATTAACAGAGATATAAGATATAGACTATTCATATTAAACTTTGTAAATGTCAAAAAGTATATAGATATCTGTAATTTACTTCCGAAACAATTTACTTTGAATAAATAAATTACTTCTAATACTTATTTGTCATGAAATAAAAAATTAGATTGCTTTACATTCAGGTCATTATATAGATTCAAAAAACGAGAAATAATACATTATTATTTGTATCCATGATACTTCAAACAAATATGAAAATAATAAAACTATAGATATACGAGTAGACAATGGTACATACAGGGTGCTGTATTGGAATATTGGAAGATGCACCATAACAATTTTAATGTTAATTTTGAAATGTTCAAATATTGTCTTGCGATGCACCACTCTATAAAGTTACGATACTTTTTTAACCACTATGACACGTATTTTGTGCTTCTTTTTATTTGCGGTTTCATTAAAAATTGTTTTATATAATAAAAATATAAAGTAATTACACTTGTATATATATATATATATATATATATATATATATATATATATATATATATATATATATATATAAATTTATGATAAAAGCGGGTACAGCAGACAAACAATATATTTTTTGCGAAACCGGACGCGAAATAAGCATTTCGCAGCCGCAATACAGGCCGCGAAATGAATTTCGCGGCCGTTGTCATGGTAGCGGCCGCGAATAAGGTAAACAATCACTTTGACACCTGAGAATTGCATGGTTTTGTTTATCAAATGTCAATCCCATAGCCACCTTGAAAGCTAACTTTCTATTTACAATGAAACTGTTTAAAATTAATAAAATTTGTAATTACATATTTTTTACGGTTGCACAAAAAATATTGTGTACACCTTGTCCGCGAAATCCTTTAGCGCCCTCGAGATTGTCTTGCCTCGGCCGCAAGCGGCCCCGGCGACAATTTTTCTCTCGGTACGCCAAAGAGTGATTTCGCGGCCTTGATATACAAATAACTATTTTGTGCAACCGGACGCGAAATAAGCATTTCGCAGCCGCAATACAGGCCGCGAAATTGAATTTCGCAACCGTTGTTATGGTAACGGCCGCGAAATTAGGTAAACAATCACTTTGACACTTGAGAATTGCATGTACTACGTTTACATGGAGTTTTGAAAATGGTTTCAGTTTTCAGTCAAAATTATGCTAAACTGTTTACGTGCAGTTTTCAAAACAAGTTTAAAAATTGATTTGAAACCAGTTTCGGCGCATGCGCATTTAGCTGATGTAAGTGACACATCCTCTTCACTCCAATTACTTCGTTTTGCTATTATTCCAATTATTTTTTATACTTCGTACCTCTACGCACTAAAATTACACAACTGTCAGTTTATTTGAAGGTTAGTAAGACAAAGCGATAGAAACGTTATGCTCCGTACGCATGCGCAGTATCGAAACTGAATTTTAAGTAGTTTTGAAACTAGTTTTCAAGTCCAACCCATGAATTTTAGTTTTGGTTTGAGATAATTCAAAACCGTTTTGATACTGTATACATGGCGTTTTCAAAACTAAAAACGTTTTAAAAACGGTTTCAAAACTGCATGTAAACTCAGTAATGGTTTTGTTTATAAAATGTTAATTCCATAGCCACCTTGAAAGCTAACTTTCTATTTACATTGAAACTGTTTACAATTAATAAAATTTGTAATTACATATTTTTTACGGTTGCACAGAAAATATTGTGTACATCTTGTCCGCGAAATCCTTTAGCGCCCTCGAGATTGTATTGCCTCGGCCGTAAGCGGCCTCGGCGACAATTTTTCTCTCGGTACGCTAAAGAGTGACTTCGCGGCCTTGATATACAAATAACTATTTACTGTAGAGGACATTTTACGAAATGTTAATTTACAGTCACTTATGACTGATGTGGAGAATACCCCATAAAATTTTATTTTCCCTACCTCAATACTCGAATGGGGTCTCCATTAACCTGCACCAATGTTCCTAATTTTGTGGGTAAAGAATTCCTCAAACTCCATAAGGTGGTGGTGCCATCTACAGAGGCTGCAGCCAGCATAGCACCTTGAGGGGACACTCGAACGCATGTAACTCCATATTTATGGGCTCTTATGGGAGAGCCTGAACGCTCTAAATATCCTTCACCAGGATGCCAGTTCCATAGTCTGATGGTTTTGTCACTAAACAAAATGGAAAATTATAAATTTGGTTTTACACCAATGGTAAAATTAAATATTATGAAGTCTAATGCACCAACAAAGTTTAAATTTTAAGCGCTCCTTAAACAAAATTATAAATCGATATTTTGACAGCAAACTGTATAATTATTCTTTTAAATTTCATTTCGATACAATATTGTCAGTTTAAGGATCGCTTAAAATTTTATTGTTGGTGTAATCGGCCATAAGAGTTATATGTATAATTGAGTATGTTTATATCAACGTCCTAATACGTTTAAATACGTTTAACGTTTAATATACCACAAAATCAATATTGATTGTAAAATTATTATTCCTTATTACATTTATCAACATTGAAACAAAATTTAATTTTTAACTATGTATTTATTAACATCAATAAAAAATTATCTTTACCTATTCAAATATTTTTCAGATATTAATGAGCCTCAAAGCAATCTAGCTACAAAATATGTTATTTTATAAATACAATGAAGCAATTCTTTAAAATATACGAATACATAATAACTTTGAATGCTGGTACATGTAGTACTTATATAATATTGAACTGGTGGATTTAGGATTAGAAATCGTATTTAAGAAAACGATGTAAACGATCTGGATTGGATTTAGAATCGGATTCTAAATCGACTTTACCAATGAGATTTATACATAAATCTGATTTATGCTATTATTCACAAAAGATGACTATTCAAGGTCATTTATGAGCCGTCTGATATAATACATATTACTTGCAGATAACTTCTCTGCATTTCGTACCAATAGGCGTGCAACACAAAATATTTATGGATACATTTTAAATGAACAAATAAATGTACTTTATTTGAAAATTTTCTTTCTTTTTAAATAATGCTTTCTTCACCTATGTTTTTGCATAAAACAAAAATATAGACTTGGCGTAAACCATAAAATAATAATTTGATTTGAATGTCAACGCCACTGGAAAATCATTAGTACAGAGGGCAGTGTAGTAGATAATTACTTGTCTGTAATTCTACGACAGCCGTCACTGCTATTTTTAGTGTATTAGAGAGTAATGTCGCCATATATATGTATATCTCTTACACCACATAAATTAAATAGACATACATCAACTATTTTTTCTCTAATACAAAATGTTGCTAAGCTACTACTATAAAGTGCTGTGTATTCTCTTAGTCATCTTTCGTGAATAATAGTGTGCTTTCGCGAGATAAACACCGATTTAACAGAAAATTCAATAGAAGGTACTGAAACAATGAAAAAACGCAGAGTAATTTATTCATGTTTCATACTTTGACAGTTAATATATGTCAACGTGGTGTCAACGATAAGCTAGCATAATTATTAGAAGAGCAACGAGAAATCCGTAGACGCAACAAGAAACAAAATAAGTTTTGAAATTAATTCTGGGAAAAAAAAGAATGGACTTTTTCAATTTAACGGTTATCTCTTTCTATCGCTGCAAATAGTAAGAAAATGGCGCGAACAACTGCCAGTTGGGATGTCAAACGAAACGTCAAAAATATTGCAGTTATTAAAATACTTGTATTCTCAGTGAAAATTTGCATCGTTAGACATTTTACCTTTAATAAAAGCTTTTGTAACTTATTTCGATAAGATTTGTAAAGTTGTCTGAGATATTCTCACATTTCACGTCTAATTTTTTTAGAAAGAAACGCTATAGATCTCCGTTGTTCTTACTATGCGCAGATCCCCATTGCGCATAGTAAGAACAATTGAGGTCTATGAGGTTTGTTTCTAAAAATTTTTGACGTAAAATGTGAGAAAAATCTTTGAGAACTTTAAAAAAAACTCTCGGAAAAAGTTACAATAGTATATTACTAACCGAGGTGGAAAGTGTTTCATTGTCGAGGGCGAAGATAGTTAACCAAGGCGCGAAGCGCCGAGGTTAACTATAGCCCGAGACAATGAAACTTTTCACCGAGGTTTGTATACTATTTTATTCACAATCTGAAATAAAAATTAATATTTGATATTTAAATAATAATAACCTAACATAAATAAACGAATGGTCTGAGATTGTTCATTTGTCACATGAACTGTCACTTTGATTTCTAACCTTAAATATTGATTTCATTCATTACTTGTATTATTTACAAGTTTATTCCATATTTTTATCATATAAATTGTAAAGATGCTTTGTTTATATGTAAATACCCATCATTGATCTCTCAAAGCGGGAGACAGCTATTTCCCGCCTCGAGGTTGGAAAGTATAACGTGAGTATAGCTGAGGTTGGAAAGTGTCAATTTTCCAACCCCAGCTATCTTCACGTTATACTTTCCAACCTCTTGGAATATGAGGTTAACAATAACTAACTTCCCAACTTTTTAAAAGTCAGAAATCGTCATATTACTAACCGATTGTGAATAATAGCTTTTATTGATTATTGGAGCTAAAATGTCTAACGATGCGAATTTTCACCGAGAATACAGGTGTTTTAATGACTGCAATATTTTTGATGTTTTGTTTGACAGACCAACAGGCAGATGTTCGCGCCATTTTCTTACTATTTGCAGCGATAGAAAGAGATAGCCGTTAAATTGAAAAGGTCTATTGATTTGTTAGATGGAAAAACTAGGTAATGTTAGTTGAAAAATCTAAGTAAATGTGAAGTCAAAATTGTCAAAAGTGAAAATTACTATTAGCCAATAATGTTCTACGTATCGCTTTAAAATTTTCTGGTATAAACAGTGAAAATTTAGGATTTATTTAAATCCGATTTGGTTAGAAATCCGATTAAGGGCTTCGATATAAGCTTACTCATTGACTGTACAACTCATCGGAAAATAGACCAATCAGATAGCTCAATTTTTTTAATTACGTTATATAACATCTGTTATTTGCGTTGCTAAGTTGTGTTTCGCGAAACATAACTAATGGTGTTTCGGTTCGCAAACACATGTATCATATGTAATCATATCATCCATGGATATAAATGAACAAGTAATATTTTTGACATTTCGTAAAAATATCGTTGGTTGATTCGTTGTATAGTTTTAACATATACAATTCGAGCTTCGAAAATCATCTGAATATACAGTTTGCCGACTTGACGTGTTACATTTTCACCTGTGTCGTTGTGTTTCCTAGGCAACACATCTCGTCCTCTCAACTGTATATTCGATTATTTTCGCACCTCTTGTATAACTATTGATAATAAAATTTACCCCAAACCTTAAATTAAGTGAAAATAAAATATACGTATTTCGAGAATAATGTTCTTAGTAGGAAAAAAATACTCGAAACCGTATTAAGAGCGTAAAGAGAAATTAAGATTATTCAACATGTTAACTCTCAGAGGTCTAGTCAGCCCTTTTTTGCAGAGTGGTTAAGATTACTCAACATGTAAACTCTGGTTATAAAACGGTAACTTGAGATGGAAATATAATATAATATTTAAAATTATTCATTATGTGCTCGTAATTTAAATATTTTTTTAATTAATATTGTTATTGATTCATTTTTGTATTCTGTAGCATAAAACATGAACATAAAGAATATCACAAAGGGTATCTTATATGTATATGTATTTGAATGTGCACATTTATTATTAATGATACATAAAAAAAAACTACAATAGGTACATAAAATGTTTTTGTAATAAACTTAATACGTATGTTCTTTGCATGAATATATACGAGTAATATAAAGTATAAAGAAAATATATCATTATATCTTTGAAAGCATATAATAATATACGTTACAATGCGACAAAAATATGTTCTATTGTTTAGGAGGGTCTAAGGTATTTACAAATTATTATAAATTTAGATTTTTTTGTCAGAAATATACTTATTAATAATTTTAAATACGTAAATTTCAAATTTGGAAATAGCAAATCGATATCACTTTCCCTTTTGAAGACATTATTCAAAGTTATTCGTAAGACCATTTATCAAATATTTAAATTTAAAGGAATCTACACGTATGTATGCCACAAAATGTATAACGCATGTGTTTATTATTTCGTACAAACTGCAAAACACATTTTGTTGAATAACTTTAAACTATAAAAATTGTTCGCAAATTTTTTGCCTTTAAAATTATTCAATTATGTTCATTTCATCGTTTGGTTCACCTCACCTCAGCTCATAATGAGAAAAAGAAGGAATAAACAAATAACCTTTTTAAAAAACATATACTAATTATATGTGACAGCCAGTGACAACTCAACAAGAACAACCTTTTAAAGTGACTAAGAATCGGGAAGGGGGGAGGGACTCTTCTCACTTCGGTCTCACTTTCTCTCACTTCAGTTAAGACAAAAAGAACGGTCAAATTTAGTGACTCAACTGAGGTGAGCTAAGATGAACCGAGATATCATGTAAAAAGAACGCGATTTATGTTTATAATGTCAAAAATAATTTGATACAATAGTTATGAGCGTCAGCAAGCATTATTTTAATATAAAAATCAATATTTTGTAAAATTCATGACAAAATAACAAAGAAAACACCAAGGGCAAATTTAAACATAAGTTTCAAATAGGTTCGTTTATTATTAATATCTAATGTGTTGCTTTTCTCACACACATAACAGTAATTAATATGTAACAATAAAGTTATGACATTTACTATATAAAGAAATGAAACGCAAGAGACATCGACTTTTAAAATGATAGGTTTACGTGGACTTAAGAGATTCGTTGACATGTATGTATTATATATTGATATTTCTTGTAAAGTTAGAATTGATCTTTTGATATTTAATATACATTGTTATAATATTTTATATGTAGATAGCGTTTTTCTCAAATAACCAAGTTTATCATAGATAATATGGACAAAAAGTTGCTATTTTTATTTGAAAATTAAAAAGGCAATACTATATTTTTTATATTTTTGAAAAGTATATAAAATTTTCTTTACAGTAGTGGTAAATAACTAATATATGTATTGTGTTATGAAATAGTATAATGGGGGATGACTGAAATAGGAATATACACAATGCCGGTTCTAGGGTTCCTTGCGCCCCGATGCAAATTTAAATTGAGCGCCCTATATATATATATATATATATATATATATATATATATATATATATATATATATATATATATATATATATATATATATATATATATATATATATATATATAATTAAACATTAATGTAGAATTGTGTACATCATATAGGTATTAACAAACATACTCGTACATACTAACAACAAAGCAAAATATATAAAAGTTCACATAGACTAGATTAGTATTATAGATACACAATATTATGTCCACTATTGGACTTGGAGAATATAGTTTGTAGTTGAATTTACGTAAAAAGAAGATTTCGTGATTTTATTTATTATTTTATTTGGTTACTATCGAATTTCAAATTGGCGCCTTCGCAAATATTTCATTTTTCAAAAAATTAGCAAAGTTGAAATTTGGCGTTTGTAAACTAAACTTTTAACTTTAGCCACTAATTTTAAATGAACACGTCAGCAATGCAATAATTTACATCCATTCTTGAGAGAATGCAGTGCCCGCTTCAAATATTTAAATACTAGCATTTTGCGAAGAATCAAATTTTACAATTCTGAAATCTTGTAAGATAATTTTATTTTTCTTTTCTGCCTATTGCCTATATTGAATTTTGTAACACGAGGGGGTCTCTGAAGATGATGCTACTACTGCTTCTTCTTCCACTGCTTACTGTTGCTTTCTAATTACTCCCAACGATGACACACTAACTGACTGGTAAAGATTTCGTGACAAAGACTTCTTGAGAAGGAGAACATACATATACTTCACTTTACACTTGACACTGATGAACACTACGGACATTATGAACACAGAATTTACTTGTGATTTACTAACTAATAACTTTATTAACAATTAAACTAATGTTTATTTATATGGTTACATTCCGTAACCTAGCGGGCGGGCGGCACGCGCCCCAAAACTAAAAGACACTACATGTCCAAAAACAAGACACGTCTGCCCGATGCGACAAACTAATTTCGGCTCTTACATGTTAACTCTCACGAGTATCTAATCCGACTATCTTTAAAAACCATAACGCTATCTTCAGGACAGGATTATCTTAGGGGTACGGGGTGCATAGGCTAGGGAATCCAAAGTCACGCACGTATACATAATAATTTCCAGGCTTAATTATCAACAAATAAATGTCGTGACTATCATAATACGATAAGAATTTCTAAACTGAATTTTGACATTTATAACTTACCAGATAAACAGAGTTAAAATATGATTATTGAAACTATAATTTAGAAGAGTTTATAAAAAGTTATTTATCTGTTATTGCGCTTACCCTCGTCTTATTACAATTTCCCTTACCTATTTTGGTACTATTCAAATTTAGAGGAAAGAAAGTAAAAAGAATATCTTGCGAAAGTGATAATTTTCTGGCATTGTTATTTTGCAAACTATAAATTATAACTGTAAAATTGTTGATCACAACAAACGATTTTGTTTATACGACAACTAAGAGAAGGGAATTTCATCAATATTTTAAATCTAGCATTTTTTGAAAAATCAATATAATCAAAGTATACATTTTAAAGCGTGTGTTAATTTGTAAATTATACATTGTGGAGTGTGCTGAAATATAATTTTGAACAAAGGCGCCTTTTACTTACCACATGAAGTAGCACTGATAGCTTGAATTACTCGTGAATTTTTATATAAAAGTATGTTAAATTATTTAGTCCATATATTTGTTTAATATATGTTAATATTAATTGTAATTTATTTCCTCACTTCCGCGCCCCGATGCAACGCATCGTCTGCTTACAGCCTGGAGCCGGCACTGAATATACAGAATGTTCATAAAAAATGGACTTCCAATGATATCTCGAGAATTATAATTAGAGTAAGACTAATGAAATGAACAGATTTTTTTCTTAACACCCTATTTAGAAGGAAAGTTAAGTTCTGTTCATGTTCATGGATTTTTTTAAATAATTTAATTGTTGTACAATCGGTCGTTTTACCTTCCGTCACCTTTAGGTAAGGAAGGTATTGTCTTTGGTCAAAAAATTCGGTGGTGAGTTTTTAATGAATAAGCACGTTTTAAGGTCCCTAGAATACGATTTTACTATTTTTACAATGATGTCTGTATGTGTGTGTGCGGGCGGGCGTGCGTGCGTGCGTGCGTGCGTGCGTGCGTGCGTGTGTGTGTGTGTGTGTGTGTGTGTGTGTGTGTGTGTGTGTGTGTGTGTGTGTGTGTGTGTGTGTGTGTGTTTGTGTGTGTGTGTGTGTGTGTGTGTATATGTGTGGATATGTGTGGATATGGGTGTGTATGTGTGGGTATGTGTGGATATGTGTGTGTAACAAAATTTTCGTCTACGATAACTCTAATACTACAATTCCAAAAATTATAATTCTTTCGTATTCCTCTTCGTTGCATCCATATGAAGAGCTGATTAGATTTTGGTTATAATTGGTCAACCGGAAGTACCCTCATTTGAAGATTTTAACAGTTTTTCTTGAAAAAACGATGTTAAATATCATTTTTTCACATTTAATGTTATTACAAATATTAAAGAACATTGTATTCTCTATACGATTTGACTACATTGTGTACTTTATATTAACTGGATATAGAGTTATAAAATTATAAAGAAATTAAATTTCATAAATTAACCAGCTATGCTAGAAACAGCTACTATATTAAGAAAATTCTGATTGAAAGATGTCAGTGTCAAGTGCAATTAACATATTCGTAGTATATTTGTATTATAATTTTACTCGAAACTTTCTGTATGGAATTTGTATAAAATACATACAAGTGTCGAAAGGTAATGTACATACAAGAAATTTAGAATCTTTTGCAAGGAACTTATGGATGGATTTTATAGAAAATACATAGGCATTTACGAAAATTCTACCGGTAGATACCGCATCTACCGACTGTGTTCGAAAACACGAGTGGTAATAAGTTACCGTGTTCGAAAATTGTTCAACATCTACCAGATCCATCTACCGGATTCATGAAGAATCTAATCTCAAAAAAAGGTAGTGATGCAAAGCGAAGCGCACGCATTAAAAGTGGAAATGTGTTCAAAGTAGAACTCTGCTCAATTTGTTAACTACGTCAAATTTCTAACCTGTTTTAAATTTTCAAATTTTTTCATAGGTTGTGGATCTACCCTGTTTACATAATAAGCTGGTTACCGGTAACAGTTCACCGGGAGAATTTTCGTAAATACCTCATATAATTGACGGAAGGTAATGTGCTGGCCACATCATATTTTTTATGTTTACCGATTGGGTTTCCAAGGCAGTAGTTTATCTTTACAAATGACTAATCGGTAAGTGATTATGATTATTTACCAACAACGATCAAAGCTTACTTTAAAACTGACAACTAAAAATTTGTAGTATGTGAAAATATTTTTTTTTAATTTTATGCGTCGACCGTATAAAAACTTTTAATAAGCATTGCGGTCTACCAGTACTTCGTCTTGATCTCCAAAACCATTCTCAACCGGTAGATACCAAACTAAGTACTAACACTGTACGTGATACTACTACTTGTACTAAATATAGTATGTAATTTTCAAGTAACGTTTAGTGAGGTATACAGAGTTCAGTGACTCATTTCATGCCTTTATAAAAAAACTCCCACTTTATGTTAAGCAAAATTCTATGTCTACAACTACAAATCGATTATAAAATTATATTTTTCAATGCGTAGCGTACATTGCGTGATTTGTTTGGATACATATTTTTATGTGTGTAGCGTGGGAGTGGGTGTGTTAACATTTACTTTACAAATTAAAACTAAAACACACTGTCATTAATTTTATTCCTTTGTGTATTTGTAACATGAGCAATAAGTAGATAATGACATGAATTTCATTGCTGAAAACACTTTGGTTAATATTTTACTATGTTCATATTTTCATTTTCATTACTAAACTTATGACCAGAAATACGTCCATGTAAAGCGGATTGCGGCAGTATGAAATGATAGACATTAAACTTATTGGATATCGTTTAATATGTTTTCATATCATTTATATTTAATTAATCCATTTTTTTACAAGTGAAATAATGTTTTGTTTACTGATAAATGATAACGTGGATAAATAAAATCATTTAGATAAGTAAATGAATAAAAACATTGTATATTATCTATATGTAAACATTTAACATAGGTATAAATATACAATTTTCGCTAAATTTTGACGTTCTGAATAAATTATTTAACATAAAAATTCTGAAATATATATTATTATCCAAAATTTTTTATTTATTTATATTTTAAATTTATGTAATAGAAATAAAACCAACAATGATTCTTTAATGTACTAATACTAAGCAGGGAAGACCTAGCTTCGAAAAATATATTTGTACAATAATTACCAAACATATTATGAAATAAATTTGCATAAGTAATAATTTTAGTATCAAAGGAAGACAAATTTATTAGGTAAACTATTATTCACGAAAGATTACTATTCAACGTCAATTGTTCGAAGAAGGAATACACATCACTTTATAACAGCAGTTTAGCAACATTTTGAATTAGAAAGAGAAAAATTATTTGACTTATGTCTATTTAATTTATGTGGTGTGACAGATATACCTTACTTTCTAACATACTACAAATAATAATTATGTTTGTCGTAGAGTTACAGATACCAAATTATCTATAATACTGCCCTCTGTGCTAATGTTTACCCAGTGGCGTTGACGTTTAAATAAAATTATTATTTTGTGGTTTATAAGTCGTCTATGTTTTTGTGTTTTGCAAAAACATAAGCGAGGAACATAAATCTTTGAGAAAGGCATTATTTATAAAGAAACATAATTTTCAAATAAATTACTCTTATTTTTTTCAGTTAAAATGTATCTATAAATATTTTATGTTCCACGCCTGTGCCTACTGAATGCAGTAAAGTTATCTGTAAGTAATATTATATCAGACGGCTCATAAATGACCTCGAATAGTCATCTTTCGAGAATAATAGTATAACTAAAATAGTATATTAAGTATTAAGAACAGTTTACTGATCGAAGACAATGTTTGGGGACTGAGCGAAGCGAAGGTCCCAATTTTGTCTGAGATCGGGAATTCCTTAACGTTCGTGATGTTTATACTATTTTTTGTACGATCGACGCACAAAATTTAAAAGAAAAATAAGATTTGAAAATTATTTTGACATATTAAAAAAAATTAGGTGTCATTTTTGAAGTAAGCTTTGATTTTTGTTTTATTTATTACCGAACAAATCACGATTAAGATGAAAAAAGTTTTTAAAAAATTGTTAGTTTTTGAAATTTTTGAGATTTTAAGCAGCTATACATACGTCACAACTATTGCTCTTTTTCTCGCGCAGCCTACTACAGAAACTGATGCGAGAAAGATAGCTATAGGTTTCGTTAAAAATCAAATGTAGTTGAACTAAAAACTATTCTGACTTTTTAATACTATGTATTGCTTCAAAATTAAACGAACTTTCGTTTAAAATAATAAAAAAAAATAGAGTGGACACTATTTTTATCAAATTTATTAATAAATTTGGTAACAAATAAATATGAACACAGTCATAATTTTTAAGAAATATATAATCGTGTAAAAATAAAACCAAGCGACTTTACGTTTCAATTGTGTTCAAATAATTTTGCTATTATTTGTTCATAAATCTGATAATTTATAACCGTGTCAAAAACGTTTTATGGAAAAATATTTTATTAATCATCTAACGTATAATTATAGGCGCGTAACCTAGGTAGAAGTATAGGTCGCGACCTTTTAAGGGGTCACGGAATAATTTTTGGGATTGCGAAATTCTCAAAAAATTTATGTGTATTATATTACTTAATTAATCAAATAGTCGCAAAGAATTTTTTTGAAAGAAACTATTTTTTTGTAAGAAATTATGTTATGAAAACAATTAATCAGTCAGCGAAATTTAATTTAACTTCTTAATAATGAAAATTTTTTTTTATATTTTATTTAATATTATTGAAAATGCTTTCAAATCTAGTTTGTTTTAAATAAATTATAATGTGGCATTTATAAAAATTATTTTATTTTTTCTTTAAGAGAAATAGTTTTCAACATTTTAAATTAATTTAAAATAAATTGTAAAACACATTTATACTTTTCAAAGCAATTATCTATATTTTCTTTGTCTAAAAATAGAAACAAAATAACTTTCTTACCTTGAACCAGTGATCAAAGTAAAATTTGACGTAAAATCACAAGTCGTGACGTCACTCGTATGTCCAAGTAGTTGTTGCAACAATGCAACATTTTCTACATCCATTGTTGGTGGTTTTGTTGTTAAACATTCACTGTAACAATGGACAAAATTACAAGAACTGAATTAAAGAATTTATTGTTATAAATAATGTGCGTGATAGTAGTTTTATCTAATAACACCTTACTTTCGTATTAAATGTTAGTCATAACTTGAAATTTGCAATGAAATTATCTACTTGTACAGAAAAACAATTTGAAGATAGTTGCAGATAGTATTTATTCGCTAAAATTTTACACTTGCAAAACAAAATATAAGTAGGAAAATAAATAAACAATAAAAAAGATAAACTTAAAAGCTTGTTCCCAATAAAATTTTATACTCCAATCAAGTAAGTCATGAAATACTAAATAAAAACAAACGCAACCACACCTGCTTGTCTGTCCATATCTGCGCGCTGTCTGAATGATGTGTTATCTGACTATCACTCAAATAATGTGTCTCTAATAAATATGTAGTGTGCGACTTTTGTCATGACAACGTATAGAAAACAGTTTTTTTTATTTTTGTAGCCAATAGTTACTTCTATATTGATTGCATTCTTAACAGGTTGTTAGCTTCTGATAAGAACAATGCTGATAACAATGAAATGGATGAATTGTTGCAAGGAGAAATGAGTAGAATGAGGAAGAGAAGTGAATAAAGCAATGTGTTCATAATTTACTTATTTTGTTGCCATACTTTGTAAGATGTTTTGTAAATACAAACTGTAATTCATTAAATAATAGTACTGTAACGTTTTATTGAATTCTATGATTAAACAAATATTAAATACTAATTTAAGATTAATAATCTATTAACTACATAAACACTAAATTATGTATTTAAACAATTCACATGACTATTTATTTTCACACTATTTATGTCACTATTTACGTCGCTATTTATTTATATCACAATCAACTGTCCGACCTGCACAGCGTCTGTATACTCAACTGACTTCCACAGCGTCTGTATACTCAACTGCCTTCCACTGTATCTGTATACTCAACTGCCTTCCACTGTATCTGTATACTCAACTGCCTTCCACAGTATCTGTATACTCAACTGTCTTTCACAGCGTCTGAATTATACAAAACTGAACTGTGTAACTGCCTCTCAGGCATAGCTACGTCCCTATTATATAGTTGCCATTACCTTCTGGAGAACTCTCGAAGATTCCGTATAATAATAACATCGAATACAAAAGCTTCAGCCGACCGGAAATAATTAAACAGGTCGAGACTCGTTTGTTTATTTCGCCATTTGCTCGCGACGATAACGGCATCGATTAACTTAGACGCTTGCTCGCACGTTGCAGTACAAAATATATATAGGCCGGAAAGTATCATTTTAAATATATATATGGAAAACAAAAACTATTATTGAAATGGCACAAACTTTTTCCACTGTTTCTTGCCTTTTGCACAAATTTTTGCTGGTTGCATTGTCGCTTTCGCCAGGGGCGTACCGAAACTTTTATTTTTACCGGGTATCATAGTGACAATGATGGGCCATAATATTTGCCTTGTATATTAGACGCTGACGCTATAGTCAATTAGGCGAGTCACACTGGCCCTGTGCCCAGTGTCAGTGTCACTGGGCGATAGTCAAGTGGGGCGACGGTTCAATAAGCGCGGTCATTTAGGCGACAGAAACTTAAAAATTGTGCTCGCCTGGTAAGCATATAATGGGGGTTTCCACCGTAATCAAAATATTGAAAAATAACACTATTACACTAAAATATATCATAAAACATTTCTGAAAACACTACTTAAATGGTTAAATATGTTTCCAATTTTTTATAAATGAATGAAAACAATTTACTACGTTTGAAACGCTGCCAGCCAGTGACGTCATTTGCCGTCTCGATTTTAGTTTCTATGTTATCCGTCAATATATATATATGTGTAATGGGAGTAGTTTACAATATTCGATTCGATATTCGATCGTATACAATTTCGATTTTAAATTGGTCGTTCATACATCAAATGCATTCAATCTCTTCCTATGTGATAATAGATGGCAGCACATTCAAATTGGAACATATTTAAAAAATAATGAAGTAGGTATTATAAACTAGTTAAAAATGTGAATACAATACAATTATTATTTTTATTATTATTATTTGCCGTATGTTATATTGGTAAAGCATTTTCTAAGGTATACGTATTTTATAGATTATTGTATTTCGTGGATTAAATATTTGTAAAGTATTTGGTAAATCTCCAGCAACGAATTCAAGGGATTACCAGAAGTTATGCCTTTGCCTATAGTTATTTACAAGCTGAAACACCCGTAAAAGAATATTTGTGGAAAACCCAGGATACAAACATTCCACCCAGATTTTCAGTTGACGAGGGATTTGGAATTTTTGATTAGGATTTGTAACAAATTAAATTATAAATTATGTATGATATAATTTATCTCTCCAACTATTTTGTAAGTCTTATTATCTTGACGTCGTACTCGAAAGATTCGAAGTTCAGTTCTCTAATTCTAAGAAGTGTAAGGTCACAAACAAACTCAGTTTGAAATAAAACATTTGTTTGTAGTTCAGTGAAAACTCCTATCCTTACCCCTATGCGTTAGTTCAAGAAAACTGTAATAGAAGAGTGTTAGTACACCATCAATTGACAGATGACGCCACTAGAGACTCATGCACCATCTTTTGAGCATTAGCTACATTAGCCGGCCTTTTACGCGCTGTCGGGGCGGTAAAAATTGGTCGTTCAAACAAGTTGCAAAAAATACTGTTTTCAATATTTTTTTTACAGAAAACCTGTTATGATAAAAATGTTTTATTTATTGTAATACATATAAGTTTTCATGAGGAATAACATATAAAAAAATTGAAAAATAGTGGAAACCCCTAATATTTGGTAAATTTTTTGCATAAAGAAAAACAATTAAAAGTAACGCTGTGATTTTTCTAAACATATGTACTTTTTAACATACCCTAACGAACAAGTTACAGAACAAGTGCAAAATTTTTGGTACTAATTCAATAATGAATATGTTATTTTCTCATTAAAACAAATCCGTAAAATTCAATCGGTTGCATATAAAAACGTTTATTTTAAAATGTGCTACTAAATGTACGGATTTTGCATAATCTGTAGGCTGAAAATCAGCAATATTTTGTACATTTTTATAATTTAATGTTTTAATTATCGGTATAGATATTTATATATTGGTACATATTATAATTAATTTTAATTGATGGTGTGCGTAGCAGAGTGCACCAAACGATTGTGATTTGGATAACCCAAGTTCGCACCCGATTGAAATCAATTATTGAAAATTATTATCGTCAAAAATTAACTACTATGATGCATTCTCTCCAACAGCTTTGAGTGACCGTAAAATGAATTCTGGCAAACGCCTATTACGATATGGTATGACTAGCGAATGAAAGTTGACGTTTAAATTATTTTTTCCACAATCGTGAGCAAAATTCATTATTATTCAACTGAAAATAGTGAGCAAAGTAGCATATTGAATCACAAGTGAGCAAAGTAAATAATTTTCTTCACAAGTGAGCAAAGTAAATAACTTTCTTTACAAGTGAGCAAAATACACAAAAAGGTTGCTAAAAAAATTCTTGGCGAGAATAAACCTACAACTTCATCAACTATTGGTGACGTCGATAATCAAATAGAAACTTTTCATATAATACGACTTACATATCAAGAAACAAATGAAAATATGATTATTAATCCATGTACATCAGGAGTCATAAATTTTGGTGGAGTTACAAATTGTACCATAAATATCTACCATTCTACATGATGGAATAATTTTTTTTTTGTATTTATTTTTAGTTAATTAAATTCAATTGTAAATATAATGTACTTCTGAGTTTTTCATTAATAAACAAAGTACAATGTTTTATTTTTTTTGGGAAAATTATATTTCAAGATTGTGGAAAAAATCATGTTTAGCACAAGTGAGCATGTCTTTTTCTCACAAGTCCAGTTGGCCTATTTCTGGACGCGTGAGAAAAAGACATACTTTGCTCACTTGTACTAAAAATAGCTATTATAGATGTGTTTTCTTTTGAAACCCTAGAGAAGAATAGAATTGTACGAAATATTCAGGTATGAAATTTTTGCATGAACCCATTTAAATACTGGACTAGGAAAGCACAAAAATACATTCTATGTCTGGCTGAAAATGGATGGTCGACTATAGGGTAACTGAATATGAAAACAGGGGTGAGTTTAAAATATTTTTTACATTTTTCGTTTATGTTCATTATAACAAAATATTTTGATCTTTAAACTATTTAGTTTGGCAATTTTATGAAATTGGATTATTTTTAATTTTCTCTAACAGTAATTCCGACTCGAGGGTTGCTTACACCTGAGACGAACGAACTAGTATTTGCGGTATTAACTTTTTTTAAATACATCACTGAATCCTATTGCTAAGGTCATTTTGAATGCCTCCTGGTATTGAGTACAATTCTAATCTTCTGTAATGGAATACATAAGGGTCAGTTTCCTTTCAAATCAAATATGGGGAAATATTTTCAAAAGAAACCACATCTATTAAATAATATAAACATCAACTTTCATTCGCTAGTCATACTAGAAAAGTAAGTCGTCATTAATACATCTAGCAGTGGGTCAAAAAGTAATAATATGTGTGTACTATTGTTTCAATATCTTTATTATCTAAATAATGTAACAGACATTTAATATGTTATTACTTTGTTAATATGTATCTGATAAGTGCTTTTTAAATTATATATTTTGTTAAAAAAACTGTACATTGTATAATAAAAAAAATAATAATGTCAAGTACACGAAAAGTAATATAAATCATAAATAGCATGAGGTGTATATTACTGTCATAGTAATATAATAAAAACAAAACAATATATTATTTATTATATCGCATTTGAAAATTTAATAGGTAATTGAAGTATACATAGCATATTTATTATGAGAATATAAAATATTAATAACAAATAACATAAATACAGGTCCATTCTAGAAATGTAATAAATTATATTATACATTTTTATTCCCCAAGTTTCGATATTGACATATCTGTAGCTAATGCCAGAACTAATGTCAATTTTTGACATGATTGATTGTGTCATCGATTAAAATAGTTATTAGTAATCAGAAGATATAAAAAAAAACTTTAAAAAGTAGTGGTGGACATATTTTTTTCTGAAAATAACACAAGTTATATCGTATCTGATTGATTCATGTAACTTACAGAATACTGTGATGTCAACTAGACAAATCACAAAAAAATTTGCTATCAAAGTATTGTTAACGTGGAAAGCCCGCCGTCGTCGCAGCAATGAGCGAGTGTATAGCGATTACGCAATCGCGCTAGCAGCCGGACTACGTAAACAAACAAGTCGCGACGTGTTTAATTACTTGCGGTCGCCTGAACCTTGTGTTCATTGTTATTATGCAGTCGAACATTCTAGAGCTTTCTAGAAGGTAATGACAGCTGTATAAAAGGGACGCAGCTATGCTCGAGAGTTAGTTACATTTAGAGACATAGAAATTATTCACATAGAGTGTTAGTGAGTTTGAGAAGTACAGCAGTATCGTAATGAGCGTATGCAGTAAAGTGTCGAGTGGAGTAGGTAGGAAGTTACTGGTATACTGGGATAGCTGTGGAAGTGAATACTCAGTAATGTTGACGTGTAGTATAAAGCTAGGTATACAAGGACAGTAACAGCGAGTCGGAGTGGATACTCGGCATTGATGTTGAAGAATTGTGGCATACGGATAGTTAGTGATACTGAGGCTTTGGAAAGAAAATGTTAGTTACATAAATAGACAGACAGTGAGGTGAAAGGTCTGACTTCTGTCCGAGCAGTTGAATATACAGACGCTGTTGAGTCAGTTGAGTATATAGACGCCGTGGAGGTCAATAGGCGGACAGTTGAACGTGATATAAGTATATAGTGACATAAATATAGTGATATAAATATCACGTAAATAGTCTACAAGAGTCTGCAACAGATCGGCAATCTAAGATCGGAATGCGTAGTGAAATAAATAATTAATAATATCGTGGAAATAAATAGTATTGTTAATTGGTTAAATAAATAGTGCTAGTGTTATCTAGTTAATTATAGTTTTAGTTTTAATTAGCAATTAATACTTAATTGTTAATATTAGTAATCGTTATGTAAACCTTTATTTTAATTAATAATAATTGTCTAATATTTACACTTCACCCAAATAAATAATAAAATAAAAAAAAAACATTACAATATTTTATTTCAAAAATGTAAAAATAAAATAATTACATTAATTAATTTAGCAAGAAAATGAGCAACAGCGTCAACGATTTTAACAATACTCTGTTTGCAATTTGTGAAGCTGCAAGTTGTAAAATACAAAATTTATTTGCTCTTAAACAAAAGAGTGACTAAAGCGGCTGTAAAGTAAAACTGGCTGTATAGTAAAACCGACCGTGAAATAAAAGTAGCTGTAAAATAGTCTTTGACAGATTTGAAAAAAGTGATACTTTACGACGTTTGACAAAAGATAGGTAAAACAACTATTTATGTAATAATTTATAGCAAAGTATATAAATTAAATTCATCTTGTAACTCAAAAGAAAAATACTGAAAACATGTGAAAATCGCTGAAACAATTCACTAGTGCCGCCTTTCGTCGAAAAGTGTAACTGCACATCCACACACCTTCATTTGTTTCTAGTTGTATCATTTTCCGATAGGGTACTCTTTAACCTACATTCCGCTTATAATTTTATTGATTATTCGACATCACTTTTGTCATAAATGACGTCATAAAATTTCCTTTGTCGTCATAGACAAGAAATTGATCAGAATGAGACACATATTTATAAAGATATTAATTATGAAAGTGTTGCTTATCGGTATATATTAACATCAGAGTTGATATATAATTTTTTAAGCGATGAAGAAGTTTTTATGGTTGAGATAACCGTATTAAGGGATTAGTATTAATTACATATCACCGAAAGATAAAAATGATAAATTTTATTTAGTAATCATTAAAAGTTGTTTAATCGCTTTATTTGATTATGCAGTTATGCATTGGACTTTGTATCGTTTCTGAGAACTGTATGTAGGTTTACTGCATTGAAGTTGCATTATTGAATACACGTTAAATGCATAATGATGCATTACCTTATAATTTTATATTCATACAATGGTTTTATATTATAGATTTCAATAAATCACTTTATATTACAAATGAAAGAATAATAGAAAATGATATACGTTTGAATTCCTTTAGTAATTGAACATTAAGTTATTATAAATCAGTTTATTGCCTTTAAATAATCTTTTAAGGCCTTTTTAGATAGGTATTCATAAATTTGTTAACAAGCGTAGTCAACAAATATATGAACATGAAGGAGGGTTCATAAATAATAACATGATAAATATTACTTGTATATTGTCAATAACCGAATAATTTAAATTTAAATAGATCATAAATGCCAGAAAATAAAGAGATTTTTACAAGAAAACGTTCTATGAGCCAATAGGGGACGCAATTGATTTAAGAGAAATTAGGAAAAATATTGAAAGTATATGCTTAATAATGAATATTAATAAAGAAATAACACGATATAATTGAAATACTTCTGAAATAAGAGGGTTTTGTTATAGCAGCTCGTCACTCATAAGAATTCCATATATACTATTTTGATTGGCGACTCAAAGATGGCCTATAAATATATAACGAATACCCAGTTTGTGGGAGAAGCCTACTACCAATGGAAGTGGAGAAATACAAATAGCGGAGGCGTGGCTATCAGTCCAGTAATGCAATTCTCAAATAGTGTTTATTTGAATATAAATATTTTGCATTAAACGTAATAATTTAAATACACTTCCAATTATAAATCGTGTAGATTTGTACACTATAATATTAATTTATTTTTTATAAATATAATTTAGAAATAGCATATATTTCAAGAACATTTAGGTCCACGAAGAAAACGGTTTGATATAAAAGCTTATATTCGTGACGTCACATCTATATTTTCCAATTTCGGGGGACTATAACTCGCTTACTAATAGGAGTTTTTTCGCCGGATTGTCACCGACAGTCTTAGTTTTACTTATGCGTTCAGATGAAATTATATTTAAAAAATTATAAAATTGCACGTATTTGACGTAATTTGACATTATCATCTATTTTTTTATTTTTTTGTTATTTTTTGTTCTAATCCATAAGCTTCATTACAAAAACCAAAAAGTATATAAGTTTTAAATTTACATATCTCGCTTATACAAAGGGCTAATTTAATAATGCGTGATGTGCTAGACGCAGAATTTAATTCTCTAAAACTCTTATTTGAAGCATTTATTTCTAAAATCAAAATGAAACCATTTTATTCAAGAAAAACTGTTAAAAACTAATATATCACTTCCGGTTAGCCCGTTTTAATCAAAATCTACTATGTTATTCCATACATAAAAGTTTTGTTTACCAAATTTGAAATTTGGATTATATTTTAAAATAGTTTTTCATTAAAATTTATTATAAAATAAAGTACCATTTCTGGAAATTATGTAATGACCAAAAAGGGAGGTGCACAACTAGATGTTATAGAATTCCTAAATACAAAATTTCAACTTTCTACGGCTTACCGTTTTTGAGTTATGCGAGATACGTACGTACGTACAGATGTCACGACGAAATTAGTCAGAATGGATTCAGGGATGGCCAAAATGAATATTTCCGTTGAAATCTGGAAACCGATTTTTTTTGCGAATACAATACTTCCTTTACTTTGTACAAGGAAGTAAAAATTGAAGCTAACGTTAATGTTTTGAGGAAAATCTTTTTTGTTGAAGTTGAATAACTTTAAAACATAGAAATGGCTCTTAAATCCCTTTGAATTAAATTGCTTCAATTATATTTACGATCTTATTTTTAAAATAATAAATGTCAAATTTTGCTACTATTTTGTTAACGTATACAAAAGAAACAAAAAAGAAAGCAGTGTGAAATGGAAATTCAAATTGCGGTTATAAATTGATCCTCCCCTCTTTGTTGTGTTTTAGGGCAAGTCCACCCCTGTACATAATCAAATAAAATGGGAAAACATTGAATTAAAGATCTGTTATACTAGAATAAATGTTTGTTTTTCAAAATGATTTAAATTTTATTGTTATTTTAAACACATCGTTTTAGCAAATATAAAACCGATATATTTGCCTACAAGAAGAATAAAATATGAATATGCAAAATAAATTTTGTGTAGTTATTACATAGGTAAATAATTTTCTTGCCTGGTATACTATTTATTTCAAATTATGTATTTATTTATATAGGACAAACGAATATGTCGTTTTGATCCGATATTATTTTTAAGAGCAGGAACTCATTCCCGTTGTTTCTTTCAAAATACTTTAAGTAAATATATGTTTTAACCTCTAATAATTTATATTATAAAGAAAATTATACATTTAAAAAAAAACTTGTCAGAAAATTATACGTCTTGTTTCTTGTTTCTTACAGAGCTGTGCAAGTACCGCTATTTAACTGCTTAAGTACCAAGTATAAATTTCTACCAGAAATCAGATATTAAAATTTAAGTACCTAAGTACTGCAATTATTAAAATATTTAAGTGTTAAGTAGAAGTACTTTCAAGTACTTTTTTTTTAATCGTCAATTTAAAATAAAATAAAACCGGCAAAAATCTAATATAAAGTTTAGATATAACAATTAGGCTATAATAGATTGATATATCTTTCTTTCATGATTTTTTTGTTACTTAAATATCACTATCTAAGAAAATAATGCATTTAGTAATAATATAGTATTTTTATTAGTTTGGTACCATTTGTTTAACAAAACGCTGTTTACCTTTAAGGAACTTACAATAAATACTTTAAGGTGCTAAAAGGACTTTAGTACTTTTTATTGGAATAAGTGACTTTTTAAGTACCTAATATTATATTTTAGTGAAGTGCGTAAGTACAAGTACCGCGTTAGTACTTTCTTATTTTGGTATAGTATGATTAGCGAATGAAAGTTGACGTTTGGATTATTTAATAGATGTGGTTTCTTTTGAAAACATTTCCCTATATTTGATTTGAAAGGAAACTGACCCTTACGTAATCCGTTACACAAGATTAGAATTGTACTCAATACCACGAGGCATTTAAAATAACCTTAGCAACAAGATTCAGGGATGTGTTTAAAAAAATTAATACCACAAATTCTAATTCGTTCGTCTCAGGTGTAAGCAACCCACGGGTCGGAATTACTGTTAGAGGAAATTAAAAATAATCCTATTTCATAGAATTGATCAAAATATTTTGTTATACCTAATCAACATAAACGAAAAATGTTTAAAATATTTTAAACGCACACTAGTATCCCTAGTCGGCCATCTATTTTCAGCCAAACATAGTAATGTATTTCTGTGCTGTCCGTAGTTCAGTATATAAATGGGTTAATGCAAAAATTTCATACCTGAATATTTCATATAATTCTATACCACATCTATAAAATAATTTAAACTTCAACTTTCATTCGCTAGTCATACCATAGGCACCGCAGTATTGGGATTTTCAAAATAGAAAACGCTAACTAGCGACGAATCTTAGAACTACAACCAGTGGTACACATTTGACATTTACATGAAACTACAACTATATGACTACAAAAACTATATTATCCATACTTAAATTAAAAAAAAAAAATACTAATAAATGAGAAAATAATACGAAAACTAAAGAAACACGATTGACAGCAACGCTACGCTTACAAATGTCAACAAAAAGTGTACCATTGTTTAATGTGATCAGCGCCATCTCTTGATACTTGAAAATCCCAAAGATGGCCAACTTTAAATTGTACTTTAATTTTGCTAGAATTGGATATAATTAATACACATATGATTAAAAGTCAACTTTTCAAACTAAACGTAAATATAAAGAAATGTCAAGTATAAACAATAACGATAGAAACGAATTCTATTGCTCCAAACCAGTAGAATTTGAAATCTACTCTGTGAAAGAGTAGAAAAAATCTCAATTATGATCGAATTTTAAATCAAGTAGAATTTAAAGATATAAAATCGAGGCAAATACGAACGAAATTACGAACGCTCAAAAATAAGGACCCAGTTCTGATTTCTTATTATACTGACAACAGTAAATAGGAAACTGAATGCATGATTTGTACTTATCATATTGACATAAGTGTAAGAGTATTATCATCTACCTTGATTTTCGAATTATAAATGGCACAAAATTGATCCCTGTGGTGCACTCTCCACGCCAGCAATAAGTGCCCGTGAGGTGACGCCTGGTAAACGCCCGCACGGTACAAATATGTCATCATTATTACCGACATCTGTGTACAAAGCAGATTGGCATACCCAGCAATGGATAATACGCCGTGATGATATATTTATATATTTTAGAACTGACATAAGTACAAAAATATAGACCAAAATAGATATATTTACCTATTTATATTTTAATTACGCTGATGATAATTACATCTTCCTATTACTATCTATTGATTGCGTTTGTAATGTGTTGTTCGTATTTGTTCCCGATTAGGTGTACGTATGAAACAAAGAGATGTTTTGGTTTTTATTTTGGGTAAATAAAATGTACAAGTTTAAAATCAATGCTGAGACCGTTTTAGCTGCGAGAACCAACTCCAACTTCCGCGGTTCATGATAACAACACACTGTGCCAAATCGATTTCTGTTTCGTTTCGACCTCATTTGGTTCTACTTATTGTCTGCTTTTTGTTTACACCCATATACGTATCTACCCTTCAATATGAAACTAATGGATATGGAATGATCACGAATATGTAAAGAAACATAGTAATCAGTTTTGTAAAAGTACAAGAAAGTGTATGACGATGCTGTTTACTAAAAAAGAAAAACCACATGATTGTGTGTATATTATTATTAATAGGTCAAAAGAAAATTTGAAGTAATCTGTAAAATTAAAGTCCAATTTTTAATAGATTTTACAACGGAGTACAATATTTACATTCAACAATAATTACATAAAAATAAAATAAATAAGAATCAGTTTATTTTTACATACAGTATGTTTTGAGGCATTTAAATCGAAAAGTTCTTAAATATTTACTTATTATAACCATTTCCGGGTGTGCCAATTAAGACTAAAACTATAAGTAACTAGATAACACTATTTATTTATTTATTTAACCAATTAACAATACTATTTATTTCCACGATATTACTAATTATTTATTTCACTACGCGTTCCAATCGTAGACTGCCGCTCTGTTGCAGACTCTTGTAGACTGTTTACGCGATATTTATATCACTATATTTATGTCACTATAACTTCCCGAGTTCTCCACTCGACACAATACTGCATACGCTCACCACGATACTGCTGTGCTTCACTAACACTCTATGTGAATGTCTCTATATGTCTCTCCATGTAACTAACTAACTAACTCCCGAGCATAGCTGCGTCCCTTTTATACAGCTGCCATTAACTTCCAGAGAGATCTAGAATGTTCGACAGCATAATAACAATGAACACGACCGGAAGTAATTAAACACGTTGCGGCTTGTTTATTTACGTAGCGCGGCAGCTAGCGCGATTGCGTCATCGCTATAAATAGACGCGACCGCGCCGCGGGCGTTCCACGTTACAATAGCTTAAAATTAATTTTTTCTTTAAAAAAGTTTTCAATATGCAGTAGAATATCTGTAACACTAGATATTCTATTGGATTAAATGAAGACTTTATAAAAGAAATAAATAATTTTAAACAATTTTTCATTCTTGTACTTTTGTTCTAAAATGTACGGGAAAACCAATTTCCGCACATTTTTAAATATTATGTAAACTCCTATGTTCCGCATTTCGTTGTACAGCCTGTATGTATGCTGTGTTAAAAATATGCGGTTAAACAATTTTTATTTCCGACCATTTAATCAATAGATCGTTTGATTCATCCATTAGTTGATTAGTGTATTATTAATCAATCAATTATTTAAAAAGTGATTAGTTTATTAATTGATTGAATAATTGATCTGTTGATAAACCGTTTATTGATTATTCTTTTATTTTGATTTATCGATTGTTTAATTTATCGATTGTTTGAGTAATCGATTATTTTTATTCATCGATTATTTGATTAATTAATTGTTGAAAATTGTAATCGAACAGTCCCCAGCAGGTAATGAAGTATTTTCACTCATACGTCGAAGGGTCTTAATTATTTAGCATTTACTTAAAGATAATGAATAAAATATTAATAAAGAAAGAAATGCCAAATATTTTTTACCTCCCGCTACCCTTAGTAAGGGAGGTATAGGGATCATTCTAAAAATCGCATATCGAGATTTTGGTAAATGAGCACGTTTTGAGGTCCCTAGAATCCAATTTTAACATTTTCACGATGATGTCTGTGTGTATGTATGTGTGGATCCTCCACTATAACTCAAATACTATCATTCAGAAAATTTTGAAAAATTGTATTTCGACCTTTTTCTATTATGGAAAGAGCTCATTAGATTTTGGTGTAAATAGGATAGTCGGAAATGGCGCTTTACTTGAAGCTCAAAATAGTTTTTCTTCGAAAAATACCTTTAAATGTTATTTTTCGAGATTAATGTTGTTATAAAAATTAAAGATTATTAAATTTTATACAGGTTTGCATTAATACTTTTTGTACAAATTTTATAGATAAATTTATAAAATTATCTATAATTTAAATCCGGGAGCTACGCTTTAAACAAACAAAACTTCTTGGTTACGCAGTTATTCAAATGTATGTAACTGACAGATAAATATTACTGTCAACGAACTAGTTATTTCAAATTAATAATAGTAACGTTTTAAAACGAAAAAAGTAAATAGAACAATAGGAAAGGAAATCAATACAGTTTCCAGCATAAGTAAATATGTAGGTATGTATTTAGATTAATAAAAATTAACGATTCGCAAAAAAGTTTAAATTAATCCTTATTTTTGGATTAGTGAATTCTATTCTATCCCGGTATTTAAAATTTAATCTTCATGTTATTATGGGGTCTCGTGGCGTGGCCGCGGGCCTGAGTGTCAGGTAGCGAATCTGGGGAACCGGGTTCGATCCCGACCGACGCCAAATATTTCCAATTTTAAATGGCACAAAATTGATCCCTGTGTTGCACTCTCCACGCCAGCAATGAGTGCCCGTGAGGTGACGCCTGGTAATCGCCCGCACGGTAAAAATATGTCATCATCATTACCGATATCTGCGTATAAAGCAGATTGGCACACTCAGCAATGGGTAATAAGCCGTGATGATATATTTATTTACTTATTTATTTATTTTATTATCAAAAAAAGTAGTTATTTGGATTAGATTAGACCATATTTTAAGAAATAAACTGCCAAAATTAGTGTAAAATTCGCTAATTCAAAAATAAGGATTAGCTTAATCTTTTTTGTGACTTGGGCTGTAAATGGTGGGAGGTATTGTGTTGGCCACAACAGATTTTTTTTAGTAACTTGAAACATTCAATCACTTTAAAATTTTAGGTATTATTTTACACATGTAAAAATATTTTTGCCAGCTATATCTCTAAATGTAAATCTTAGATTTCCTGATATTGCATTCTTATTTTGAAGTATGAAACACTGATAAATGTGTAATGCATTTCCTAGAATAACACTCGTCACATATGCCTGTTAACATTTAAAATCAGGAAATATCTTGATAAAATATATTGTAAATATAAATAATTAATAGCAATAATCTAGATAATTTTAATGCATATCTCATATTGCAATTAATAATAATTATGTTAATTAATTACAATGGGTGCAATAGCAACGTTTTTATGCATGCATTTGATTGTTCGGCGCCAGGAAATTAATTAAACTGAGTTCAACTACCAACGAGTAAATAAATGCCAGTTTATTTATTTAATTTAAATCACGGGACTTCAGGCTACAGGTGTTAAAAAACTGCAGTTTGTTTTATACATTGCGATAAATTTCAGAGAATATATTTTTATATAAATCTGTTTAATATTTATTTATTCACACAACATATTAGATTAACGTCAATAATAAAATACACATATTTTATTAAATACAGAGTGAATTATTAATGTGAGCATTTATTTTAAATTTTAAAATCAAAATATTTACATAATTCATGGATTTAAATCAAAACGGATCTAAATACCACAATATATTACAAAGAAAATGGTATGTCAATCCGACCTAAGCCCTATTTCGTAAAAAATGATATAAGGATCATAAATAAAAAAATAAGGGTAATTTTTATGTTTTAAATTATTTAACCCTTCTATACATGCACCCGGCCTCAGAGACCAACGATAGATAAATTTTAATCACAAGTGTGAATTAAAAAGAATTTGCTAATAATATAAAAAATTAAAACAGTTTATTATTTCCATTAAAAATTACTGACTCTTATTTTGTCGATAAGGCACTACACACTTCTAGTTTTATCCCCTTAAACTGTGGGCCAAATAACGGGTGATAATAGTTCAACCGGTATTTTAAGGGTCAGCTTCTAGTCCATACTAAGCTTCTACTGAGACTCTTTACTTTTAGCATAATGAAAAACAACTTCGTAAAAATCAAATGCGTAGGTACAGTAAAACACTTCCGGTTAGTCTATTTTAACCAAAATCTATTATGTTATTCCCATTGATATAAAATACCAAATTTGAAAAGTTTTGGATTATATTTTATAATAGTTTTTCATTAAAATCTATTATAGGCTTCAAGTAACGTTTCACTTCTGGAAATTATGTAATAACCAAAAAGGGAGGTGCACAGCTAAATGTTATAGCAGTCCTAAATACAAAATTTCAACTTTCTACGGCTTACTGTTTTTGAGTTATGCGAGATACGTACGTACGTACGTACAGACGACACAACGAAATTAGTCAAAATGGATTCAGGGATGATGAAAATGTATATTTCCGTTGATATGTGTAAACCGAAATTTTTCGCAATTACAATACTTCCTTTACTTTGTACAAGGAAGTAAAAATAATAAATAATTACTCCATGAAGTTTTGCAATGTTAAACGCTAATGTCACGGATCCTCGTCTTCATCCTAATTTTTTTGGTACTTAAAACCCGTTGAACTAGATGCTTCAATGAACCGGTTTCACATTTTTTAAAAGTATTTTAAATGAAAGTTTATGCAATATTTTTCATAGTATTAAAAAAATATAGTAATAATATATTATTTTCGTAAATAATCAAATTAAAAAATTGACGCCAGAAATAGTCATGATAAAGAACCCCCATTCTTGTGACGTCGGAGTACATAAAGCACGTGATTCACAGCCAATAGGAAAACAGTCAATCCATGACCTACGCTTTTTATATAAATAAAAGTAGGCGATAGTTTGTCACATGTTAAATGTTTGAACTGTGACGTCACATTCTGTTTCAGATCACGTGACTTTTGCAAAATATAATTGTACAATATCTAATGGATATTTCGTGATATTTTCAAATTTGAGACTCTGTAAATAACATCTTTTAAAATTTAGTTCTTAGAAGTCATATAAAATTTCTAGCAGCAGTTCTATTATACAAAATGATACATTTCTTTCTTCGATGCGTAAACAACAGATTTGTAAGGAAATAAAACTAAAACGTACATAAAAGTAATTCCAAATGTAATTAAACTTTGTCGAAACGAACGTCTTGCTTAAATTGTACTATTTGTCGCAGATTGCAGATTCATCAGCAATCTCCTTCCTATCTTTTACACTGACGTAGTTTAAAGTGTTGTGCAGTATACCTACACATTGTTTTAGGTCACTAGTGAATAACAAAATATTGATTTCGTTCTTGCATGACTGAAAAAGTTTGATGGAACAATATTTGTTCCCACCGATGAGCTATTAATGAATTGAATGTAATAGCAGATTATTATTAAACTAGGTTAATTTTACATACATTTATTTATGTACTTTGTATTTCGCCTGCTTAGAATCTCTATGTTAATTTCATTTATGTAAATTTTGTAGGAGACACACTTTTATTTAGTTAGTATTTTGAGATAACTTTCTTTTAGTCCCGACTTCAATTCCATGAAAACAGAGAAAATACAAATGAAACAATTCCATTAAAATGATTTGCGGTACCAATAAAAAGTAGTCATAATAGTTCAAAGTTTAGAAACATCTTTTTAACGAAGATTGATTTTTGTGAAAAAATTCATGGATTTCTTTTTTTTACTCTCTATATAATAGTTATAAGTATGTCGACATACTTTTTCTTATTTTTGTCTGGTATATTTATTAATATACAAAAAAATAATTTAATAGCTTTTTTGTTTATTAAGTGCGCAAAATGGAACACACAAGATTTTTCTACAGTCGTGTGTAGAAAAAATGGGATCCTCCACCATAACAAAAATTTATTTGCTTTAAGTACATTAAACTAGTGCAGTGAAAAACTGGATGTCCATTGGGAGCGTTCACGCCAAATTTTTACAGCCTTTGATTTTATTATTATTATTGTTATTATTATTATTTAGATTTGTGATTAAATTTTTACTTCTAGATTGTGTTTCTATTATTCTAATAATAACAAAAATCAAAATAAATGTGAAATCCGTCAGATATGTCCGAAACAGCAAACACAAATTATTGTCTTATTTTTCATGGCACTGTGATCATTGCCTTAATTCGTGTATTTTCTTTTGCTTCTAACTCGTACATAAGAAACAATTAAATAACAAACTTGGTACTCATCGATGCACATTTTCATTTTGAACATTTTTCTTCATTACACTTTTTTTTATCGCCAAATCAAAATTTTAACATTGAATTTTCTATGTTCGGGAAATAAAGTAGACACTCGGTATATATACAGGCTGTTTATTTTACATGGACCAACATTGCTATCACGAGAACTATAAGAGCTACAAAGATAGTTAAATGGGCAAACAATCGGGCCTATTCTGTAACTCAATGGTTAATTTTTAACAACTGGTTAAAAATTATAACCAATCAAGTATGTTGGCATATAACAAAAAATTGGATTTTTAGTTGTCAAATCGATATCTATTGGGTAAAATTTTTAACTAGTTGTTAAAAATTAACGACTAAGTTACAGAATAGGCCCAATTTTCTATTTCACGAGACGAATTTAAATAAAAGAAAAAAAATTTTTTTGGGCCAGTGGTTCTCAAAATACGGGACATAACTTTTTCATTTTAAATGAGAACATATATTTTTTATTTGCCCATTTTTTGAGAAAAATGCATGTAAAGTTTTATTCTAATTTGATTAAAATATGGCTATAATAAGAGTGCCACGAATGGAAAAAATGACTACATTTTTATTACATAGAATTAGAGTGCCCTGACCTAAAGAAGTGAATGTTTTGTTCTTGTAAGTGATCATAAATGTCAACTTAATCAAAATACTCATGTATTTCTTTCATGGTAATCTAAAATCTACGTTAAAAAAATTAACACGTATTCGTTTTTTCCATTCATGACACGCTTATTTATAGCCATATTTTAATCAAATTAATATGAAACTTTACATTCATTTTTCTAAAAAAAATCATTATGTAAAGAGAATAAAAATATTATATTACTCAATTCAGAATTAAATTCTTTAACGAATGAGCAAATAATAAATATATGACCTCATTTAAAATTTAAAAGTTAGGTCCCGTATTTTGAGAACCACTGGTCCAAAAAAATAATTTTTCTTTTCTTTAAATTTGTCTTGTGAAATAGAATTGTTTGCCCATTTAACCGTCTTTGTAACTCTTAAAGTTCTCGAGATTGCAATGGTGGCCCATTTAAAATGAACACTGTATACAGGTGTCCCATAACTTCAGGTACATATTAGAAGGGCATATAGTTCTTAATGTCCGGATTACGGAACAAAAAGAATTTTTTTCGAAATTCAAAAATTAGTTTTTGAGTTTTTTGAAGGAAACAGTTTTGGGACACTGGTTGAATAGGTTGTGTTTTTTTCATTACATACACATCTCCCAAACTTAATTGGTGTGACAAAGCTTTACGTAATTGCATAAATTAATTTCATTGTTAAATTATTTTATGTAATAGTTATAACTAATTTCACTATTCCAAATATTATAGTATCCAGGGGTACAAAAAATGTTCTTCTTAAGTGAACTACCCTTAATTGTAGGAATTTAAAAAAATTCTTTTTGTTCCGTAATCAGGACATTAAGAACTATATGCCCTTCTAATACGTAGGTACCTGAAGTTATAGGACACCCTGTATATAAAGTGCTAACCGGAGAAAAAAATGGCTGAGGACTTTTTAACTGCATTTTTCATTATAAAGCTGTTCTTAAATTCTGACCAAAGTATTCCCTACCACCCCGTGTATTAATTTATGTAAATAGGTACGTAAGTATAATTTTAAACGTTTGTAAAGCAACGAATTTAATTTCTTCAATTTTATAATAATTATAATGATCTACCAACCTATTGGTACGTTTGTAATTGATATAATACGGCGATAAACAATCGCGGGTTAGCAGATCGCGATCGATATCTTAGCAATGAAGAGTTAGGACGATGCGGGGCATGGAATGGAATGTAATGTAACGAACGACAACAGGCCGACGAGGACGGGAGGACGAGGCTATAGCAGCAGAGCCTAGCAGACGCAGAGGCAGAGGCAGCTGACATGTATCGCACGCCCCACATGACTTATCGCTAAAAATAAAAACACCACAAGAAGTAGGGAACCAACTCAACTCATATCGTATATGAACAGAATATGCAGGACAATTGGAATAGGAATAGAATAATCATTATACAATACATGGAAAGGAAGATGAGGAAAATTTTCCAAGTTCTTGATTTAGGGCAACATGGTACAATGAAAGACTGATAATTAATCACTTCGTATATACATAGAACGCAAATTGCAGTACAGTTATTCCGAATCATCATTAAAAAAGAATAAGAAATGAGGAAAACTGAAGTAATTCATGAATTATACGCACTAAAAGGAACGGTCCTACAATAGGATCTTCCACTATTCTTTTATTTTTTTTTGTTTTATGAATCTATCTAAACTGAAAGCAATTTGTCTACGAATATATTTCTAGAAAGTTTTAATTGTTAATCGTAAGCTGTAAAATATTTTTTTAAATATTCTATGACGCAGATATATTCGTTGTTAATAATTGTAATATATTTTCATACAAACGCATGTGGCTTAATGGTTTCTCTATCTAGCTTGGCATAATTTTTTCAAACAAATATTATTTGGTTTACTTCCGTTCTTTCGTTATTTTCTGCAATCATTTACTTGAAAATGGATTTTATATTTCAAAAGTAGATTAATGCCCATATTCATAAACATTTATACGGTTCATTATAAGTTTTATCCAAAAAAAAAAAAAAAAAACAGTCGATCGAGCAGTCGATACTTAGAGATAAACCGCAATGTAATGTCAAGTGTTTGTCAAAAATTGTAACGAGCCGTTTTGAAACTTTAAGAGCCTTCCTGAATATGAGCATATGTGATGTAAATCTTAAGGCATTAAAAACTTGAATGCGTGAGTGGTCGCGAATCTAGGTACTCGACTTCGATTCCGACCGACGTCCAAATATTTCGAATTTTAAAGGGCACAAATGTGACCCTTGTGATGCACTCTGCACGCCAGCAATGAGTGCCCGTGAAGTGACGCCTGGAAAACAGCCGCACGGTACGAATATGTCATCATGACCAATATCTGCGAATAAAGCAGAGTGACACACGACACACCCAGCAGTGGGTATATATTATTATTACAGTGTTTTTAAAATAATCCTAACTCGGAGTAGGCTATGCATAAAGAAACGTATGTCAATTTAAAAGAATTTAATTAAATGTCAGTTTGAAACTAGATATTATCAAAAATGTTATCTAAAGAAATCTAAGGCTTTTATTCTTGAATCTTATTTTAGAAATGAAAATAAGTTAGAAAACGACAAATTCCAATATACCGTATCCTTGTTTATTATCTTTTCCTTCAAATTATATTTCAAGATTAATTTTGCTAATTTGACTTTTGAATTTAATAATGGTCAGACATATGTTTCTCTGTTCATAGCCTACTCCGAGTTAGAAATTTTTTTGAACACAAATAATAATATATACCCATTGCTAAATATTGTTAGTCGAGTCGCAATCATACAGTTTTAACATGTAGTTTTAGTATAAATGACCCATGTTTTAATTAGTTACGACAGTGGAGGCTCCGATATGTAAAATGAAAATTTTTTCCAGAGAAATAAATAAACCTTCAAAATGGTTTCCCAATGAAGCAATCGTGTTTTATGGCACTTGTGCCATTGCCATTACAATAACGTTGGGGTTGGCTCATAGAACGTTTTCATGTAAAACCCTTATATAATTTAGGCCCTTCATGCATTATCTAACTGAACTGATTACTTGTTTGGCATCAATTATTTTGAATCGTATTAATTCAAATGCACTCTGTACTCTGTGTACATATAGCGAACAATATTTAATTTAACAAATAAATAAGTTGTTTTATTGTAAAATAAAATGAACTATAAATTGTAAATTACACTTTGTTCCGAATGCAAATAATAATAAAATTCTTTTTTCCTCCTCTTTGCAAACATTCAAACATTTTATTTGCATCCAACCCATGTGTAAAATTGGACCAACAGATGTGCAGTTTTTGTGAAACTAAAAATAGTTTAAACTCGTATAGATAAACGTTTTAAGTGTAAATGTGGGACGTATAGGTACAAGTTCGCAAACTATACCACTACAAAGGATGCATAATTTTGATTAAATATATGTAAACTTCAGGACGTAATTACGCATATAGCGTTTAATTTGATTTTAAACGAGTGTTAAAAGCGGAAATAAAATTATATAATTTAATTTCCATGAGCGGAAGTTTGCATTGTGGAATTTCCACTTACACACATCATTGATTCTTGCGCGGATTCCCATAGTTTCCTAAAGTTATATCTTCAAATGTATCTCCGTATGAACTTTAAACCCAAATTATTAAGAAAATAACTCAGCCATTTTGAGAGAAATTAAAAATAGATATAATAGTCAAAATATAGGTTCATTGAACTGTTAACAGTTTTCTATTTAATTATTTTAAAACCAATAAAATAAATACAGAGGTATAATAACATAATTTTAATGAACAATGGTGTTATCAGAACGTATTTACTAACGACAGATTAATTTAGTTTTAAAATAAATAAAATTTATTTCTTTAAATGATAGTCGAACTTTTGACTGTATAATTTTATACATACAGGGTGTTGTCGCTCAGGTGCGAACATCGGATTTTAGTTTTTTTATAATTTCCTGCTCTTCTATTCATTTTACAACAAAAACTGTAGGGTGTAAAGTTGTTCAGAATTAAATGTTGCATACAAAACTGTTTTTACATTTTTTCATTATGTTTCTTGTTTCTTCACAATTTTAAAAACAAATTTCAAAATTTCAGTTTATTAGTAGCAATAGCTTGACACCAGTATTCTTTTTTCTAGTTTTCATAAATTATTTATAAACCTCAAACATCAATTGAAATAGTATATTATATAACTAGTATGGAATAGATAATAGGGGATTTCACCATTTTTTTTATATTTTCATCAGAAAGTAAAAGTAAGACTATTGGTGAAAATCCGGTGAAAAAATTCCTATTAATAAGCGAGTTATGATCCCCCGAAGTTTGAAAATATAGATGTGACATCACGAATATAAGTTTTTAGTAAAACTGTTTTCTTCGTGGATCTAAAATGTTCTTGGAATGTACGCTATTTTTAAATTATATTTATAAAAAACAAATTAATATTATACCACTGTATAAGTCTACATGCTTTATAATTGCAAGTGTATCAAAATTATTATGTTTAATACTAGATATTTATATTCAAATAAAAACTGGTTGAGAATTGCAGTACTGGACTGGTAGCCACATGTCCGCTATTTGAATTTATCTACTTCCATTGGTTGTAGACTCCACCCCTAACTCGGTATTCATTATATATTTATAGGTGGTCTTTGAATCACCAATCAAAATAATATATATGAAATTCATATGAGTTACGAACTGCTAAATCAAAAACACCCTTATTTCCGAAGTATTTCAATTATATCATTTTATTTCTTTATTAATATTCTTTATTAAACATTCACTTTCACTATTTTTTACTAATTTCTCTTAATTAGATTGAGCTGTAATCCCTTATATCCACGCGAGCGAAAATTTGGCGGAAATACTATTCCATACAAGTTTTAGACTATACTTTCTCTAACACTATTTAAAAAATGTATTTTGCTCATCACTTGATAATTTTGCTTAAAATAATAAAATATTGTTGGTATATTATAAAAGCAATAATTTTTATTTAACTTTCCAAGTAAAAGCTTCAAAACGTTTAAAACAAGGTATATAATTAGATTCTGTAATCATTTCTTTTATAATTTGATAGTTAAGGCAATTGAGGATGAGGTGACAGTATCAAAGAAACAAAGCACCAAGCAAAGCCGGCTTGATTTTGAAAACAATTGCGTATTACCATGTATTTTAAAGGGGTGAATTGAAAAACTAGTAGACTTTGATATTCTGTAACAGTGTTACGGAATGTTCTCATTCTGTAACAGTTTTCAGTTACAAAATATGTGAATCCAATAGTAGTGTTAGAGAAAAGAAATTCCGTATTCTTCAGTAACTATTTCCGTCATAATATTCCTTTATAACAAAAATACTTTCCTCATTCGTATTTTATTTATTTCTTTTCCATAAGTCAAAATGTGTGACGTTTATAAATTTATTTTATTCGGAATCACAAACTTATTTATTCGCCCTCAAAAACGGGCGCAATTTGGCTTTTATCGCCCGAGAGCTTATAAAGTTGCCAAGCAACAGCTATTCAAACGTCAAAATCGTGGTTTATAGATAAATGTCAGACAACACAATAAATTCGATAAATCACATTTTTTAAACACCGCTGCTCGTAAAACTATTCGTAAATTTTCTTGTATTCGTCTTTTCTCTTCTGTGGAACCAACTTGCCCTGAGCAGCGTCAAATTCTTCCGATATTTCTTTTGAATGATCGATATCTTCCATTTTCATTTGATACTTCATTAAAATTTGTTATAATCAAACAATGGGGTCTCGTGGCCGCGTGCCTGAGTGTCAGGTCGCGAATCTGGGGAACCGGGTTCGATCCCGACCGACGCCAAATATTTCTAATTTTAAATGGCACAAAATTTACCCCTGTGGTGCACTCTCCACGCCAGCAATGAGTGCCCGTGAGGTGACGCCTGGTAAGCGCCCGCACGGTACAAATATGTCATCATTACCGATATCTAAGCAGATTGGCACACCCAGCAATGGGTAATAAGCCGTGATGATATATTTATTTATTTTATTTATTTATAATCAAACAATGTAGCTAAAAATCACAACATACTTAAAATTCACAATGCCAACAAAACGATACCAAATATACAGAGTGATCAAAAATGGATGAAGGCAACGTGACAACTTTCGTTCCAAAATTATGTCAAAATTATATTTAAATTTTCCATAATTCATTAAAACTATTTTCCATATATGGCAGATAATGACAGTTGCATGACATTTGATATATTATTTCCGTACGTTGATTCATTTGATATTTGATTTGCATACCTTCAAATAAGTAATTTCTTTTCTTTATGATTTTTAATGAAGAGCGTGACTAATTTCTTCTTGAAACATATTTTCTTTCAGGTGAACGTAAAGAATACGGTTTTAGGATTATTATTATGACAGCTAGCAAACATCGAAAGGTACGCCCGTGGAAATAATAATGCTGTCATAGTATGTAAGCGGCAAATGTCAAATTCGTATGGTGCGGCACGCTTCAGCCATTTTTGATCACTCTTTATATCCATTGAATCCTTGAATTTCGAGAACCAAAATAAAATAAAACGTTGTATGTACCACGGGCATAATCAAGATTATAGCATTCTGGAAAAACGTTCTCCTGTGCTACAATCTTTTGATTATGCCCTTAATACATAAATAACTATTATAAAACCCAGAAAAAAGTAAATAAATATTATTGTTATAGCTACTAATAAACCTTAATTTCGAAATTTCTTTTCAAAATTGTGAAAAAGTTTTTGCCGTAAAATGAACAGGAGAGCAGGAAATTGCAAAAAACTAAAATCCCATGTTAAATTGATTCGAATTTGCCAACTTACTATATTATTATATATTATATTATTACTCTATATTAGGTACGAACCATGAAATGTAAGTGACAGTTTTTAGGTCGAGTATCCAGTTTGGGAAATAGAGACCTGTAGGGTCGAGGGTTTCTAAAATTTGTGACCTAAAAAATCACTTACAGTTCAAGGTTAGTAAGCTATTTTTGCAATATCTCCACATATAGAAGAAAAACAAAAATAGATTTCAAATTTAACAACTGTCAGATTGATGACAAAAATAAAATTTATGATATATAAATTTACTTACCATCCTCGTGAACGGTAAGTAAATGTTATAGCCCTGATGTAACCATGGAAGATAATTGTTCAATAAAAGTTCCACTTACCATGTTTTAAATTTGCAGTACAGGTATTGCAAAAATAGATTTACTATGGAAGTAATTATTTTCTGTTCGTTTTAAAATCGGGGATAAGTAAAAGTAATATATTGGCTCGTATCACGATAACGGTTTTAACTAAAGCGCTGTTTTAAGAAATGTCAAATTTAAATTTCAATATTTAATTTTGCCCTTATGTTCAAAGAACAATTTTTTTTAAAAATATTTCTTTGACTACAAACTATGTTCTGCTTTAAAATCATACTTTGATAAATTTGATATTATTTATTATAATTATTAAATAATGAAATTTGGCATTTTTTAAAACAGCGTTTTAGTTAAAACCGTGATCGTGGTACGAGCCATTATTATGTTTTATATTTATTTAAGTAATATTAATTAATGTATATTTTTTTATTACAGATCATCAATCAAAGGACAATGGTGGATTTATTAAGCAGAGTGAAACATTTAATAATGTGAGTGAATTAATATTTTAATACACATATATTTATATTGTTAATTTTTGCTATAAAAGTAATGGTTTTTTGCTATATGGCCATTTTGTATTAGAATCGAAGAAGAGCTGACAAAGATAGTAATAGAAAGAAAATTTTGTCCATTCCAGTAAATAGAATAAAAAATACAATAAAATTTATATGAAATATTTTTCTTAATTTCTAATAGTTAGAAGTTATTTGAAAATTAAATATTGGACAAGGCAACGACACAACGACATTATGCTTAGTACAATTACTTGATTTTTCTTGAAAAACAAAAGCACGTCTATAAGGTGATCTCTCAAATGTAAATAAAACGTCTCATTTAATCGAAATCGTTCCCATGTTTTCGAGATAGCAGAGATAAACCCCGTAATCATATGAAAGCTTCAATGATACAAGAGCGGCAATGTCATTTTGCACTCGTGGTACATACAATATTTTTTGTCCAACTTGCCCACAGGCAGTGCCCAAAGTAAAAGAGTCGTGCGCAAAATCGCATTTTGCGAACTAGTGCGCTAAATGCCTTGCGTAAAATAAAAAATCTGGTGTGGCCAACACAATACCTCCCGCCATTTACAGCCCGAGTCACAAAAAAGATTTTTGAATTAGCGAATTTTATTCTAAATTAATCTTATCCAAATAACTACCTTTTCGATAATAAAAAGAAGATTAAATTTTAAATACCGGGATAGAATAGAATTCACTAAATCAAAAATGAGGATTAGCTTAAACTTTTTTGCGAATCGGTAATTTTTATAAATGTAAATACATACCTACATATTTACTTATGCTGGAAACTGTATTGATTTTCTTTTCTATTGTTCTATTTACTTTTTAAAACGTTACTATTATTAATTTGAAATGATTATTTCTTTGATAGTGACATTTAACTGTCAGATACATATACATTTGAATAACTGCGTAACCAAGGAGTTTTGATTGTTTAAAGCGTAGGCTCCGGGATTTAAATTATAGATAATTTTATAAATTTATCCATAAAATATATAGAAAAAGTATTAATTCAGATCTGTAGAAAATTGAATAATCTTTAATTTATAATAACATTAATCTCGAAAAAATCAGATTTAAAGGTACTTTTCGAAGAAAAAGTATTTTGAGCTTCAAGTAAAGTGTCATTTTCGGTACACCAAAATGTAATGGGCTCTTCCCATAATAGAAAATGTTCGAAACACAAGGTTTCAAATTTTTTTGAATTATAGTATTTAAGTTAGAGTGGAGGATCCACACATACATACACACACATACACACAGACATCATCGTGAAAATATGAAAATTGGATTCTAGGGACCATAAAACGTGGGCATCTACGAAAATCTCGATGTGCGATTTTTAGCACGATCCCTATAGGTACTTCCCTTACCAAGAGTAGCGGGAGGTAAAAAGCCGTGCGCACAATCGCACTTTGCGCATGGTTCTTTTACATTAAGCACGGTCTGTCGAACTGTTAAGAAATGAACCATTTTGTGCACGCAAAACAGGCACGAAAAAGGTCACTTTCTTGGCAAGCGGACAAAATAGTTATTTGTACATCAAGGCCGCGAAATCGCTCTTTAGCGTACCAAGAGAAAAATTGTCGCCGAGGCCGCTTGTAACCGTAAAAAATATGTAATTACAAATTTTATTAATTTTAAACAGTTTCAATATAAATAGAAAGTTAGCTTTCAAGGTGGCTATGGGATTAACATTTGATAAACAAAACCATGCAATTCTCAAGTGTCAAAGTGGTTGTTTACCTAATTTCGCGGCCGTTGTCATGGTAGCGGCTGCGAAATTAACAACGGTCGCGACATTGAATTTCGCAGCCTGTATTGCGGCTGCGAAATGCTTATTTCGCGTCCGGTTGCACAAAAACTAATTTTTGACTGCCTTGTATTCCGGAAACTATTGAAAATCGGACTAAAGTATTTTTTTACTCATTTTGGTCAGTATTATATGCTTCTAAAGTTTGTACCCAAAGTTGGGAAATGCCCAATATATAGTAGGGCATTTAGATCCTTTTGAATTTAAATGCTTATGTGAAAAAAATATAAATAACATAATATATTAAATTTAAAGGACGTTCGAGTTTCTTTAACGATTAGTCGTACATACTACATCTATTAAGGTGACCAACTATTTCTAACAAAAAAGAAGGATGTGTTTTTTGTCATACAGCAGAGGATCCGTAAAGTTTTACCAATGAAACTGTAATTTTTAGATAGCAACTATGTAAATAACAAATACGTAATTAACTTTAACTAAAAAAAAAAAAAAATGGTTGCGTCCCATAGGTAAGGAGTACCTACATATAAGTACAAATACAAAGTACACTTTCAAAAGAGGGCAATATGTAGTTATCTCAAAAAGAAAAACGATTCATCATTTATTTTTAATAATGCTCCTATAACAATATATTGTACTAATAGCATCACTTTTTAAAAATATCGAATGTATCACACTGATAACTTTATATAAACTGTTTTACGGGCCTATTCTGTAACTCAGTTGTTAATTTTTAACAACTGGTTAAATTTTTTATCCAATAGATATTGATTTGACAACCAAAAATCGGTTTTTTCTTATATGTCAACATATTTGATTGGTTAGAAAATTTAACCAGTGGTTAAAAATTAACTACTGAGTTACAGAATAGGCCCATTATACAGTTATTTAAAATCGTGAACGAATTATTCAATTATTGAAATGCAAAGAAAGATTTAGGTGAAAAATTCATACGGAAAATTTTTTCTTCATGTACGAGTATCACTCTTAAATTTCGAGAAAACGTATTAAGAAATGCATGACTCAATTCTGTCTGTTTTAATTTAAAACGTACCACCCTATTCGCTAAATGTTGTACTTTATAATTATGTATATCAATCTAGTGTGCTGTGTTGTAATACAATGGTATAATTTAATAATAAACTTGTCCTAATCTACATTTAATCTCAGTTTTGCGAGTTGCGTTCCTGGAAAATTCTTAGTTATTTTAGCGGCAAATAAAAAGGATAATATTTATATGAATAACTCAAGCTGTAGGCAGGGTGTGCGTAATTTCCCACAGCCACTCATAAATATTTTACTTATGACAAAACCAATGATAAGATAACAAAATAGTAAGTTGACAATAATTTTAATCTGTTGTAGTTTAGTGTAGTAAATTTGAGTTGATAATATAATGAAATAGACGTGCAGGAAAGTGAAGAATTTAGAACTTTATTTACAAAAAGAAAAGAAGTTATTAAACGTCTCATTTTGCCAACAAATAATAATAAGAACTTGATGCCTGTACTTTGCAATTTTTATTATTACAATTTATTAAATAACAAAATATGATAGTCGTTATGAATGTACCGTTTTTACTTCCTTGTACATAGTAAAGAAATATTGTAATCGCGAAGAATTTAGGTTTTCAGATTTCAACGGAAATATCCATTTTGGCCATCCCTGAATCAATTTTGACTAATTTCGTCGTGACGTCTGTACGTACGTATCTCGCATAACTCATAAACGTTAAGCCGTAGAAAATTGAAATTTTGTATTTAGGACTATTATGACATCTAGTTGTGCACCTTCCTTTTTGGCCATTACATAATTTCCAGAAATGATACTTTACTTGAACCCTATAATAGATTTTAATGAAAATATAATCCAAAACTTTTCAAATTTGGTATATAAGACTTTTATGTCAATGGGAATAACATAAATTTTTTTGGTTAAAATAGGTTAACCGGAAATGACATTATCTGATGTAATTAACAGTTTTTCTTGAATAAAATTATTTAATTTTGATTTTAGAAATAAATGCTTCAAATAATAGTTTTAGAGAATTAAATTCTGCATCTAGTACAACCAGTATTATTAAATTAACCCTTGGAATAAGCGAGATATGCAAATTTAAAAATTATATACTTTTTGGTTTTTGTAATTAAACTTACTATGGATTAGGACAAAAAAGTACAAAAAAAAATTAAAAAAATAATGTTAAGGTCAAATTACGGCAAATACGTGCAATTTTATAATTGGGTCTATATTTCATGCATTCATGTTGGTCTTGCGTACAAGGAAGTCGTGTGGTGTCCATATCAGATTTTTTTTGTTTAGTTGTTTTATTTCAAAAACATGATCTGGTTCTTCGCAATTTTTATAACCAAACAATTGTTCTCAATTTATCAGTTTATATGGTTTTTGTATTGTTTGATACATAGCAAAGGGAGGGATTTTGGGGGGTTTAACTACCCCCTCCCCCCGAAATGAATTGATTAAAATTTAATTTTCGCAGTTTAAACAGTTTATCCAAGTAAGTCAACAATACGTTACATATACATTCTCTTTTCTAAAATGTTCTGTGTTCTGGCAATTTATTTTTGCACATAAAAGGGGGAAAACGTGCATCTTCACATCCCTTGAAAAAATGGAACTTTCAAGTATAAGGCATTTGACCTTGAATGAAAAAAAATTTGCCTACGGCGCCTTTTTCTGTATACTTTGCACCAAACCTCTCCTTCTCCAAACTGTATAGCTTGATGTTTAATCCACTTGATGATGTCCATTTATAATATTACATTTAAAAAAACCTAGAAAATAGTGAAGAAAATGCATTTTCCTCTTCTTTTTAGAAACGGTTTGTTTAGATCTTTAGATAATCGGTTGGCATTTGTTTCGATTAATTGTTACCGAAAAATCGGATTCAGTTAAGAATCACATATTTAGATTTAAAATAAGTACTATGGTTATTAAAACCGGTAATCGGTTATTTTTTTCTTGCCCTGCCGAAAGAACCGGTACGGTCACGCCTGGGATACTTATCACCATAATCGAAATCTGCGAATACAATATGCACACCCAGATATGGGTAGTGAACAAAATATCCTAAAGCAACATATTTTTTTTTATGCCGTACACGTTAGATATCTTATGGCCTTTTTTGTGAATTAATATTTATTGAACTTTTTATACCATATTTAATTTCGAATTATTTTTACAATATCTCATTCAGCTGTATTTGGAAAGGGAGTGTAAGTCTTACCAACGATGCTAAAACAAATAGAAATAAATGTAAAGCCTGTCATTTTCATATTTTATTCAGTGTTTGCAATTATTATGGTTATAATAACTTTCTTACAAAATGGGGGAGAATATCTACTTATATAGTTTTCACGGTCGTTTATTTTATCATGTGACTGTCATTTACAACATCTTAATTTCCTTGTACCTCATTTCAATACTTAAAACATTATTCTCGGAACTGACTCATTTATTTAATTTAACTTCTAATCATTGTTAAATAGTTTTCAGTCATTCTTGAGACATTTTAAATCAATTATAGTACATTTTAAGAAACACAATTTCCTTTGAATAAAAACTAAAAATAAATGGAAGAATTATCAAAATCAAATTAAAATCGTGAAACTACGAAACAATAGACGTTTTTTCATGGTTTGCTTGATTTCAATTTATTTATTAATTTGCTGAATAACACCTGTTTTATCTTCGTATTATTTTTTTATTAAAACAAATAAGGATATATATCTCTAACGTGGCTTTAGACGATCAAATAAATTGAACTTTTATTGGACAAATATTTATAACATAATTTTTGCTCTAATGGTTACACGTTCAATTTATATGAATTATTTGCTTATAAGTGGGCTACATAAATACATTTTATTTTGGTTTAACACTTCATCTGCGCGTTTGTCGTTCAGTTTGTCTCTAGTGTGTTTTAATATTGTGCATTCATTTTTGTTTACTGAAAATACTACGAAATTTAGTCAAAACAAAAACAAATATGACATTTATGAAAAAATCTTTGTGCCAACATTACAAAATACAGTGTATGTAACCTAAGATGAAATAATCCCTCGAAGTAACTAAAATTTAAAGTAAATGATCTTGATATTTAGAACATGCCCTAAGTTGGATTTTTTGATCAAATTGTTTGAACATCGAACGTTCAAATTTCTTTGAACGTGTAAAGTTCCAGAATCTTATAAATATATAAGATTATGAAGATTATGAATTCCTTATGTTCTGCTATCCTTAGTTAGCATCAACGAGTAATATACTTGTAAAGCTTTATGACTATTTGATTTATTTTGCTGTGTTATTGTCAATATTGTTAATGTTCTATTATATTAGTCATTCTCAATAAATATTGTTTCAGTCGTCTGAAACATTCAATGGAATGTCCTTGCTATTATAGATTATTAAAAGAACGTTGTAACAGTTTTATTCTTTATTTTCTAAGCTCTGTATTATACTTACTAATTAATATTAGTGTCTATCAGATAAAATCTTTTATGAGGTTATGAGAGGGCAGTTGTCCTCCCACTATTTATTTTTGTTTTTGGAGAAGAATTAAACAAAAAATCACTAATAAAATAATAGTACCGATTTTGTAAGAGCCTCTAACAACTCCCCAAATCGCGAAGTCGAAGAATGTGGATTAAATAGACATCAGATGTAAATTTGCCCCCATAAAATTTTTTGTTCCTACGCGCCTGTACTTCTTATAGCTTTGGGCACTTTCAGTGAAGCTTTCTTTACATTGCTTACATTTGTATTTTCCAAATTCTGATGTTATTTGGCAAATAAGGCACTTTGTTAATATTATGTATGAATATTTGTCTTATTTTGTTTGAATTCTTCTCAATGTTTCTATTTTTCAATCATTTTCGGATATTGTTGGCAATGCTCTATACTGTAACGTTTTTATTTATTTGGATGGTGTAAATATTAGACAATTATTATTAATTAAAATAAAGGTTTATTAAACTATAATGAAAATGACTATTACTAATATTAAACAATTATTAAAAAAAAAACTAAAGACTAAAACTATAATGAACTAGATAACACTAACACTATTTGTTTAAATATATAACACGACTATTTAATTATACGATCTTACTATTATTTATTTCAACTGCTCGGACAGAAGTCACACTTTTCACCTTATTATCTGTCTATTTATGTAACTCTCTCTCTCTCTCTCTCTCTCTCTCTCTCTCTCTCTCTCTTCTACAGACTCAGTAACACCGACTGTCCGTATGCCATAATATTTCAACAACACTGCCGAGTATTCACCGTTACTGTCCCCGTATACCTATAGCTTCCCAATACTCTTCAATACTACACAGTATTCACTTCCACAGTTATCTCGGTATACCAGTAACTTTCCGACTCGCCGTTACTGTCCTCGTATACTATAGCTCGGCAATACTCAACACTACCGAGTATTCACATCCACAGCTATCCCAGTTTACCAGTACCAGTAACTTCCCGAGTATCTACTCGACACTATGATACTGCCGTGCTTTTTAAACTCACTAACACTCTATGTGAATATCTCTATGTCTCTGAATGTAACTAACCCGTGAATAGCTGCGCCCTTTTTATATAGCTGCCATTAACTTCCAGAGAGCTCTAAAATGTTCGACCGCATAATAACAATGAACACAAAAGGTTGAGGCGACCAGAAGTAATTAAACACGTCGCGGCTTGTTTACGTAGCCCGGCTGCTAGCGCGATTGCGACATCGCTATACTTAGACGCTTGTTCAGCGTAGCAGCGGGGCTCACAGGTTACAATACTTTTGTAAGGAATCATGTACGATCTTTTCTTTATGTTTTCTTTATCCTTACATCTTTTGGGTGTATTTACGTCAGTTTTCGTTACGGTTCATACGTTATTGATAATCTGACATAGATCTTCATATTTAGACCATTTGAGAATATCTAGTGCTGTTTTTTTCACATTCTCAGCATTTGTTGTTATCTCTGTGTTAATATGGGGTCTCGTGGCCGCGTTCCTGAGTGTCTGGTCGCGAATCTGGGGAACCGGGTTCGATTCCGACCGACGCCAAATATTTCCAATTTTAAATGGCACAAAATTGACCCCTGTGGTGCACTCTCCACGCCAGCAATGAGTGCCCGTAAGATGACGCCTGGTAAACGCCCGCACGGTACAAATATGTCATCATCATTACCGATATCTGCGTACAAAGCAGATTAGCACTCCCAGCAATAGGTAATATGCCGTGATGATATATTTATTTATTTTATTTATTCTGTGTTCATATTCTGGGTATTGTCTGCATGTATTTAGGTACATTGATCATTTACTTTAAATGTGATTAGTATTATTGTGTTATGATTTACTACTCGTTTTTATTTCTGTATGTTCATAGTTTTCGTATTCTGAGTATGTTTGAGTTCGTTAATTAATTTATCACCCCTGAGGGTGCACTCCCCACGCCAACAATGAGTGCCTATAAGGTGCTGCCCGGTATAAACGCCCGCACGGTACGAACATGTGATCATTATTACCGATATCTGTATACAAAACATATTGGCATACCCAGCACCAGCATCAAGGGATAATATGCAATGATACATATTTATATTATACTGTTTCATCCCTATAAGTGATCTTATCGTCAGTTTTTAAGTGCTTGCGGGAATATATAATGCAGTTTTACGTGTGTTCGCGTACTTTGCTATATCGTTTTTTAACGTCCAGATCATATTGTCAGAAATCTGTATTAATATTTGCTGTATTTTGTTGCGTTGGTGTATTTATTTTTAGACTATGTCAGATAGTTCCACTATTTAAGAACATACAGACTTACTTAAATCTTCACTGTACATTGTGGCTAATAAACATTATTAAGTATCTAAGTATAAGTATCAGAATCCAGATACTTAAACTTAAGCAATTATTATAATACTTAAATTTTAAGCACAAGTATCTTTTAAGTACAGTCATTACTTTATTTTTTATGTATCGTACAGGCAACAATCTAATCAAATGTTTCGAAATAAAAATAAGACCTATTTACCATATACATGTACTTAAGTTCTTATAAAGTATTTAAGTACCCGAAATGGACTTGAATATTTTTTATCGAACTTAAGTACCATTTTAAAATAATACCAAATATTTAAGTAAGTATTTTGGATACATCATTTGAAAATCAAGTAGTTCACCGGGAAGTTTTTTAGAAATACTTTGGTAGAAGTATCAAGTATCACGTTAGTACTTACTTTGGTATGGTATGACTAGCGATTGAAAGTTGACGTTTAAATTATTTTATAGATGTGTTTTCTTTTGAAACCCTAGAGAAGAATAGAATTATACGAAATATTCAGGTATGAAATTTTTGCATGAACCCATTTAAATTACTTGACTAGGAAAGCACAGAAATACATTACTATGTCTGGCTGAAAATAGATGGCCGGCTAGGGTAACTGAATATCAAAACAGGGGTGCGTTTAAAATATTTTAAACATTTTTCGTTGTTGTTGATTAAAACAAAATATTTTGATCTTTAAATTTAGTTTGGCAATTCTACGATATAGGATTATTATTAATTTCCTCTAACAGTAATACCGAGTCGAGAGTTGCTTACACCTAAGACGAACGAGCTAGAATTTGCGGTATTAAATTTTTTAAATACATCCCTGAATCCTGTTGCTAAGGTCAATTTAAATGCCTCCAGGTATTGAGAACAATTCTAATCTTCTGTAACGGAATACATAAGGGCCAGTTTCGTTTCAAATCAAATATAGGGAAATGTTTTCAAAAGAAGCCACATCTATTAAATAATCTAAACGTCAACTTTCATTCGCTAGTCATACTATACTATAGTGTAAATGTACTTAGGTAGGTACACTGCCCAGTGTCCAATTCTGGTTTTAGCTTTAGCTGTATTTAAAGTTGTAACGATGGGTCTATTATTCGTTACATCATTGTATAAATAAATAAATATATAAATTTGTATAAGACGTAAAATAATAAAAGAGAGGAGAGATGACATGTGTATATTTGAAGAATCGTATAAAACAACTGAATTATTATAATACATAACAACAGTAAAAAAATAAAGTTCATAGATTGCTACTTCAAATATGTAAAATACAAATGTAAATAAGGTAGGCCCTGTGTCGGCGTGAACAACGTAAAAATAGTTTTTAAAATCGTATTACCCGCGTCTGCACAAAGTATTGAGGAATATTTTCTTGTAATAAGTACCGATTATCAGAAGAACCTCTAAAATATTTTATTCTAAATTTATACATAAAATGTCCTATTTTTACATAAGTGATCATTTGTACATTTTTAAGAATTTTTGGGCATGTATGCATTTTTCTGTGCATTTCTCTATCTCTGGTATGATCTAATACAGTTTGATCCTGGTTTTTAGACAATCTCCGTGTTTCCTATCAACATATAACAGTTATAGAAATAAGTACATCTTAGGACTTTTATTTTTCATTTCTACTATCATTTCTTCATCTTTAAACCCAGTGGGAGTATGCATTGCAGTTTTGTGTAGATTTCTAGCATTCCTCATGGCCTGTTATGATTTCATTTGCGTTGTATGTTGATTGTGTATGTGTTTAGGTGCGTTGATCAGCATTTGGCTTGTGCTAGCTGTGCTGTGAGAGGTCTCGCGCGACGATTGTGAGCCGGCGAGTATTGACTCAGAGGATGCGTCCATTTTATGTGATGGTAGCGTAATATCGCGGATAGTGGAACCGAGCGAGAGCGGTTTAGTACACGACAGTTGTTTGAGCGACCGGTGGAGCACGGAGGGGCAAAGAGACAAGGGGGCCTGGCCCGCTTCACACCGCTAAACTTCTCTCGTCTCGTGTTCCGATTGTTTTATTTATTGCGCCATTGATCGCTCTGTCTCGCTCACTCTCTCGCAATGCGATGCGATGAGACGAGACTCTCTCCTCTCATCTCGCAGTGGCGTACGTCATCATAATTCATTCACGCGTTTTCCTTTCATTATTTATTATTACCCCCACCACCATTTTATTAATTAATTAATTGCTACACACATCATACATACACATCAGATAATATGTTTTTAATTATTTACAACGCACATTTTTTTATACAATACACGTCATTTTACATAAAACCTATTACGTATTTTCCCCCCGTCAACATTTCTAGAACCCGAGATATGTATATGCTTTGCATAATCTTAAAATAAGGATAGTAAACAATGCACAAGTTAACAGTAGGTATATTTACTGAGTTTACATGCAGTTTTTAAACCGTTTTCAAAACGTTTTTAGTTTTGAAAACGCCATGTATACAGTGTCAAAACGGTTTTGAGTTATCTCAAACCAAAACTAAAATTCACGGGTTTGACTTGGAAACTAGTTTCAAAACTACTCATGTAAACACTTAAAATTCAGTTTCGAGATTGCGCATGCGTATATAGCATGATGTTTCTATCGCCTTGTGTTACTTGGTGTTACTAACCTACAAATAAACTGACAGCTGTGTAGTTTTAGTGTGTAGTGCTACAAAGTAGAAAAATTAATTGGAATAATAGCAAAACGAAAAATTTGGAGTGAAGAGGATATGTTACTTACATCGGTCAAATGCGCATGCTCCGAAACTGTTTTCAAATCAATCTGTAACCTGTTTTGAAAATTTCATGTAAACAGTTTCGCGTAATTTTGACTGAAAACTGAAACCATTCTCAAAACTGCATGTAAACGTAGTAATTATGCCTCAAGTTTTATAAATGTCGCCTTAGACGCCAGTTTTTTTGACACGAGCAAAATCATGTACTATACTTTTTCTACGACTGCAAATTAATATAGAAATAAAAAAATTCACTTATTAGATTACTTATTTTTACAAAATGACAGCAATCAGTTACCTTCATCCCGTGTTTAATGAATTAGAATTTAATGATTGCTAACTTCACTTCGATTCGATGCAAGCCACAGCTTGTCGAATTTTAATTAAGATGTTTAGCGCCATGGAAAATAGTACAATAATTCACACATTAACAACGAGAGTAGAAAAATATATATCTGGTCTGCCTATAAAGAAAACTACTTTATGAAATCTTGGATAGATACTGTTACAATTTATTTAAATCGTCTAAGGTTCGTGTCGCAAAACAATGTATTCTCGTGGGGTTCACGAACGTGTTGCACACCATACTTTGTCTACGACCGATTTAACAAAAATATTCAAAATACGAAAATATTTTACGCTGTGCTGTCTAACAACTGTCAAAAAACAATCAGAGCAATCTGTTAAAAAAATTATCCGTACCAAAAATTTTAAAGCCGACTGCACAATACCGAGAACGATAACAGAGACTTTATGAATATAATCAAAAACTTTTATTAGGTGATTAACTAAAATTTGCAGAACACAGAATTAACAGAAAATTTATTTTTATTCAAAATTAGTCTAAAATATTATTTTTTTATGAAAATATTTATTTGACAGTTGAAATGTGAAGCTGGAAGTGTTCTCCTTCCCCGACCATTATGTAGCTACCTAAAGGGGTCTTATGGGCGTAATAAACTCCACAAGAAATGCATTGCATTTCACGCATCGCTATTAAAGTAAGACTTCATGTACTGAAATCAATATTTAAAAAACTCTTCACCCTCTGCAATAAAGGTTTACTTTTAATTCTCAAAATGCCTAGATTTTGATAACTTTTTGTAGGATTATAAAAAAGATGTGTAGTAGATACATTTATTTTAATTAAACATCTGCCGTGGTACACTTTCTGCCACAGTTGTGAGAGCCCAAGAATTCTTTGAAGGAACTAATACACACACAAATAAATTTCTGTTGAAGCCGAAATTTAGGTTAAGAAATCTTGCATACTTTGCAGAAAATAAATATTGATGTGATGATATGCTTGTAAATAAGATTATAATTAGATACTGAAAAAATTCAACGTGTAAAATACATGTTTACTTCAATAAAATATTTAATATCAGTAATAATTTATCGTATAATATTTAATTCCCCTGCGTACAAATTAATGGTAATTGTAAACAAGTTATTTTTTCGCCGCCTCTGTTTTTCTATTATCTTTCTTCTCTACTCCCACAACCATTTCACATTATAATCCTCTTTAATCTCGTTCCTTTTTATTTGCATGTTTCAGGTAAATGTTACTCGAATTATCCATTTTATTATTCCTCAACGAATACTTACAAATATAAACAAAACTGTTTAACAATCGATTAAATAAATATACAAGGGTAACTTGATTTTATATGCACAAAGATATTTAAAGATGAGTCATGTTAATCAAGTACGTCTAAATTATTTTAAACAAGGTCATCGTTAACATCTGAATATCTTTCTAACTTTGTTATGATGTTACACTTTTGTTTCAAGATCCGTTTACAAGGTACATTTTCGGAATGCAATATAAGAAGAATAAGATTCAGCCATCAATAAATTTCGGCCTGTCGGAAGTGCAGTAAAGCTTGTAATTTATTGCCGACTTTTGTTTTGTTTTGAGGTTATACCGAATATCGATGAGAGGACTAACTTTGCGCTATAATCGAATGTAGTAATGTAGAGAAAATTTCAGGCGCCTAATTTTATCTAATGAAAGAAAAGGAAAAATTACAAGGCGCCTCGAGTTATCTACGCGCGTTGGAAAATACAGTCGTCCAAACGAATAGTAGCCAAGCGATAATTTAGGTGAAGGTAGTTTAAAATCAGCTGATTTCTAAATACAACTATTTACATGATTTATCATTGTTACACACATATCAAAACACTTTATTTTAATAATTTAAAAAGTTATATACAACAGATACGTTCTCAGTAGACATGTTTTTAAACTACACTGTTTTTATTTTGTTTTAACCTCAAATACACGTCAAATAGCGGGAAGTCTACATATCTCAATGCCGATAAGGCGTTTTCTGATAAAAGTAACGTAAACAAATATATAAATTATATCATAAAATATACACTATTTATTAGTAAACTAGTTTTATGCATTAATATGCAGAAACAGTTTATTAAATATGTTAAAGAGTTAAAGCAAAGTTTAATTAATAAGGATACAACAACAAAACTTGTTTGGCCTACTGTAAGGATAAGGTACTCTTTATTCTAAATCAGCTGATTGCTATGCAGTTTATATAAATAATATACAGGGTGTTCATCAAAGAGATAAATTTAGAAATCTTGCTGTCAAAAGAATGGTGTAGAAATGATCTTCAAACTTGAATCCCGTATAAACATACAATGTTCACCTCATCCACATTAATAAAAAATCGTTCTCTTTGTGATTAATTTTGGATAAACAGCAGGGACTCGAACCGAAATATTCTGGGGTTCGGTTACGGTTAATGGTTTTTATACTTTAATAAAAATTCGGTTTCGGTTATCGGTTACGGTTTTTTTGAAAATATAACGGTTTTCGTTACAGTTAAAAAACAAATAAGTTTCGTTTTCGTTACTGTTTCGGTTCTTTTCGGTTTCGGTTTAAATGAAAAATTAGCTTAGTTTTTATTTTTTGCAACATGAAATACATTTAGTACCTATTTCGTAATGTAATAACATTTTAATTCCACGTTTCACCAACAATCGACTTGTTCTGAATTCAAAATTCGAAAAGAATCTGTAAGTAATTATATTAAGTAAAAGTATAAAGTTAGATAGGTACTTTTATTTTAAAGTATGATTTAAAAATAAAATTCGCAGTTCAAAAAGTAACTATAAGTTAAAATTTTCACATTAAAGTTCTTAAGTTTATTTTTGCAACAAAAATTAAATACTTTTCGTAAATTATTAATATTTTAATTTTGAGTTTTAATAATAATTCTATTACAATAGAAATACGTAAACTAAATGGGTGATTGATTAAAACAAATGAGTAATTTTTTAAATTATAATTGCAAAAAATAATTGAAAAATGGAGTAAAATGCCTTAACTTTTTTAAAAAATAAGAAACTACTTCTTTATGAATTCGAAGGCATGCACAGTATTTCTACGAAAAAGATGTAGGTTAATAAAAAATACCTATTTTTAAATTTACGGTTTTAGTACCGATATTATTTCGGTTCGGTTATGTTTTCGGTTACAGAACGAATTTATTTTTTGTATCGGTTTTCGGTTTCCATATTTGAAGAAATAAAATATAGGTTTCGGTTTTCGGTTACGGTTCCATAAAAAGTCAAATATCGGTTCGGTTTTCGGTTACGGTTTCGTTACGGTTCGGGTCCCTGATGAACAGTCTGAATATTAAGATGTTAGAGGTTTGAGATGATCGTAAGAGTAATCAGTAATCAGTTAATTAGTTGTTTGGTCTTTACGCATGCATTACAGAAAGCGATGGCGTGATGTTTTAAAAAATGTATGTACATACACCCGGTATATAAAACATGATGCTAAACGCGCACTGAAGACTTAATTTGGGTGATTGTATTGTAAGGCTAAGGTGGTCAGTAATCAGCTGTTTGTGTTTGTTAAATACATGCAAACCAGAAAGCGAAGGCGGGATGTTTAAAAAAATATACATACACCCGGTATATAAAACAAGATGTTAAGCGCGCACTGAAGACTTGGTTTGGGTGATTGTACGACTAAGGCGGTTGGTTAGTGATCAGCTGGTTAGGAAGCACGTGCAAAGTGCAAAGCAGTAAGGTATGGCGGTATGTTTGAATTGATATACATACATACGATTGATATGCGATGTGTTGGACGAAACGGAAGTATGCGAAACGTAGACGACATGTTCTTGTATGCGATGCGTGCGCGAGCTCGCAAGCCCCTCACCGGGTAACGTGTATTTTTGAGCAGTGTGGTTGGTGCTCCGGTGTAACTGCACGTCGACGTTGAGCGTGGTAGCGTGGAGCGAGCGAGAGGGAAGACAAGCGAGAATGAAAGCCGATGGACGTGTGCGGGGAGTTCCGTGCACGGGCGCGCGGGGGGCGGGAGAGGTTGGCAAGCAAGCAATCGGACTGACACCAACCAAGCCTAGGTCCGCCGCTCGGCTCTCGGCTCTGGCTCTGGCTCCCGTCCGGCCATCTTGTGCGGGTAAGCGGTTCTCTCCTCGTCCTCGCACGCACGTGAAAATACTCACCTAATGCTAATGTCATTGTGTGTTTCTATTCTTCAAAACAAACCATCCACCAACACTCTTAACAACAACAACCAAGTGCAGTGCCTAAATCTTCTTATACAGTGTTACTAAGTGCAAGTTAAGTATTAAGTGTATTTTGCGACAGACCATGGAATAACTTAAACGCTAACGTAAGTACCACAGAATTAGGTTACTGTTACTGGTGCGGTGCGCCGACTACTTTTTTCTCTTTATTTAAACAAATTGTTATCAATGCAATGCACCGAGCACGTTACACGTTTCATTCGTTCTATTTGCACTACGTATGTTTGTGTTAGTATACATCGCATTTCAATATATGTAAATCTGTATAGTTGTGTGCGTGTGTCACACATTATCATTATTTATTTAAAGTTAGGTATTAGCTGCAGAGCAATAGGATAATGCATAGTTGGGGACTGCAGCTGTGCGTAGTTTTTCTTACATATATCTTTGCGAAGAGGGCGCATTGGTTACGCAACCCTCCCGTCCCCCGTACCTGTAAATTAACGAAATATATCGCCGTTCCAAAAACATCTGCATTTGTAAGTAACTGTACCCGACCCGATACGAGTTTGCTTGGAACGACGACGCATAGCATAGAGGCCTAGCTAAGCTATAGCATTGCTTCAGCACAATGCTATTCGCTGTCTTGTTTGCTTCACATACACACGTAGGTAGAGCGAAGCAAATGGTAATTGGATGCCAACATGTTTCCAGAACGAAAAATCGAACGTCTTTTTTGCGGGCGACCGTTGGCGACTCATAATTCGTCATCACCATTCGCTGTTTATCAAAGAATTGGAAAGCTATTTGACGTGATCTCATTGCTGCTGCATCCGTTTCATTGTTTATTTGTTTATCACATCGAGCCATTGTTTTGATTGTTGTAATCAATCATCGATTCATTGTTGCAATCAAGCACTTTATTACGTGATTTTGTTGTTAATTTTTAAAATGTAAACATATTTCACAATTCATGTGACACATTACAAGTGCAAAGTATTATTTACCTTTTGGTATTAAATAAGTTATAATGATAAGATTTCTTCTTGAAAATGACATGTTATGAGCAGAAATTAATAGATAATTATAATCATCCAGAGAAAATTTTCTAGAAAAAACGACATTCTTGGAATTAATTAGTATAATCCTAATAGTGTTACATTTCTCTTATGTTTATCTTTTTTGTTATGAATACAGATGTAACCTTGAAATTTAACGTATCGTGAAAAGGATACTTAATTTTAATATGTGGAGTATAAGGTCCATAATTAATGGATCTAAACAACCCTTTTAATTTTTAATTGCAATATTATCGCGCTCACAATTAAATTTGCAAATGAAATAAACGATATAATAACAAGCATTTAGAATGTTTGTTTGATTTTAATAATTAACTAGAATATAAAATGAAATATTTATTTTAATATCCTGTTTATAGGAAAGAAAATAAACATCCTTCGTACTTCAAATGTCAAATGTGTCAAATGTTTTAACATAATTATTTTGAAAGTAACAAGAAATCCGCTTTCATATTTGGATTTAACACTAGATAGAATGTCTTTGTGTTACCAACCAACATATTTTACGTACCAACCTTCTTACAATAAAATTATAATTACGATTGAGAAGTTCAGTGGAAAGTGGTACAAATGACAAAATTTAGAATCAGAGAAAACAGGAGAAAACAGTCAATAATGTTAAAGTTTAAAGGAAACATCTGTATGGTTCTAAACATACACGGAGGACTATAAAAGTACAAAGAAATATCTTAGCACCCTTACCACAAAAGGCTGTAAAATTTGTACAAAGACCCAGGGTTGGATTCTATGAAAATTGTTCTTTTGATGTCATATCCAGCATTAAGTAGTGTACTTATTAATTACACACAAATAAGACAATAAACTTATTCCATGAATACCTTTTATTTATTTATATATTTATTTATTCATTACCTTGGGAAACAAGTAACAGCGTTTACATTTTTTGTGGATATTTTGGGTTTCTTTGTAAACACAATTGAGGATCGTTTAATCGTTTTATGATCTTTTGAGTTTTTTTTAATAACGAACTATAGGGCCTATTCTGTAACTCAATGATTAATTTTTAACCACTGGTAATTTTTCTAACCAATCAAGTATGTTGACATGTAACAAAAAGGGATTTTTAGTTGTCAAATCAATATCTATTAAAAATTAACCAGCAAGTTACAGAATGGGGCCCTAATTTGTTTTCTACATCACATACCTAATTTTTGTAAAAAAAAGTACCTACTTGTACCATTTTTCCACTGAGATCTTCAATTCTTTCTATTTCATTAAAAAATTATGCTGTTTTACTCTATTATTATGTTAAAGAAGTAGATATTTTGGTATCTATTAAACTAAACATTACGGAACTGAACTACTTTTGGAATCTGTGTTTGAATACTTTTGAAATGGCTGCCAATCCTTCAAATGTTCAAGTATGTCACGCATTAAGCTGCTTTTAAGAACAAAGCTGTTATTTACAGGTGAACACTGAACACGATAATATAAAAACAGTTGTTTCAAATATTATCTATCATCTATAGATCTATACCGTAAAACTTTATGAAATGCTTTATGCAGTGATTTAGAGAATAAATTTCAGAATTTTTCTGTGTAAACTTAATTTAAATACGTGATAAAATGAATTTGGTATGCTATTATTTAAAAAAATGATCGTCAACTAAACTGTCAAACCAAGCAACTTGTCAAACAATAGGTATTTGACAGTTAATCGACACTCATTTCTTCAAATAACGCAAACTAAATGTGTTTTATCTTTTACCACATCTTAATAAATAAATTACATATATTGGGTAAATTTAAAAATTTTGATACTAAACAATTCAGAATTTTATTCCTAAATCTATACGTATAAAGAACCCCATCAAGTTTTACGGGACATATAACAGTTGAAACAAACTGTTTTCCCATCTTGAACACCTCTCGTGTTCTCCCTGCATAAAATGGGGGCCCTAAATTAAAAGTGCTTCGTGCCCCCTAAATATATGAAACACGCACGGTGAAATTGCTTGGTAAATGTTCATTTACACGATTCCATAATTCATGACGTATCCATATTGAATTACAAATCATGTCTAAAGAATTTTGATGTTGATTTATTTCAGGTATAAATTAAATACGTCTAAATGTTTTATTGCTTTCGCAAACATTTTTCGCGAGTAAGTTTCAAGTATCGAAGCGCAAACTTCTAAAATAAATGTTTGTGTTAACTTTAAAAACGTTCCTGCAATAATGTAACAATTGCACATTGTTCTAAATATACGAAAAGAATCAAAGGATGCAAGAGTATAAATAAGATGTGTTGCTATTTTTTGTCAGTCGTAAATATTGTTTAGGAGGAATATTTTGGCTCTAGGTCAAAAAACTTGTGCAGCCTTAGGTTAGACCTGATTTATGATAATCACGCCCCAATTTATTGAAATTAGTACCTGGTTAATCATCTGATAGCTAAGTTAATCAGCTACCGATTTTTTTTTACTAAATTAGATTATATATTTTAGTTCTTTATACGGTGGAAACTCGTTTCTTCGGACTTGTTGAGATCAAGGCTAGTCTGAATGATCGAAAGTTCGGATAATCTAGGAAATTGTCTATTTTTATTATGATGACATGCGAGGGTCACGCTAGAATTATTGAAAATAAGAAAATCAGTTAGATCGTGGTAACAAAATATGCATTTAGATTTTCATCTGCCAATTGAAATATTAAGTTGCGAAAGTTAAAATAGAATAAAATTTAGTTATACCTTGTTCCATTTAAGCCATTCAGTATTGCGGAGCATAGGGAATAGTTTTGACATCTCTGATTGGTTGAAATTAGAGACAAGTTTGCCCAATGTAATTTCGGCTACTTCAGATTTGCGCTATTGCCAGTGCCATCTACTGAATGGCTTAAATGGAACAGAGCATAATCTTTTTTGTATATGGAATTAACCAGAGAAGATTTTCGAATCATGATTGATAATTTGACAGTTTTATGAGCAGTTAACAGAAATTAATTTGACAGTTTTTAAATCTTCAATAATTAGTTTAATAGTTTTTAAGACGTCAGAAATTAATTTGACAGCTTTGACAATTTTTAAGTTTGTTAATTTAATTTGAAAGCATTATACAAAAGAATAGTATATTCCGTAACTTAACCCCGGTGACCAAGGTTCTGGTTATGCGTTCCGTAATGTAACCAAAACATAATTTCAGGATCGCCGTTCAATTTCGGAATGTGGTTCCTGAAAGTTTTGGTTACTTTTTCGTGACCACAACGATCACAAATTTTTTGTGGTTGTTGTGGTCATATTCTTATTTCTTATAATATAATAAATAATATTGTATAAACATATAATTACTATACACTATATACTGGTATATATAATATTTACGTTAGTATAAGGATAGAAAAAAATTATGTTGTCACTTATTTTTAATGATGCGGTGGTTCCCTGCTTTACCGACACAAATTAACCAAGATGTTCCAAATCACAACCACTTTTCAGTGACCATAACCTTACCACTTGAACCATAACCACGGTCGTGGTTAAGTTACGGAATATACTAGAAAATTGTTTGGGAGTTGAAGGAAAGAATGATGAAGTGTATTATTATCAGGCTTGGCAAAAATCATGTTTATTTCAAAAAATTAAAAATAAATCACTTTTTAATTGTTTTAAAGCAATATGAATATTTTATTTCATAAACGAATACGAAATTTGTAATAAAACTCCTAAGAATGCATCTACTATAACTTTTATTTGAATGATTTTCTTCTATTTCCAATAATAAAGAAAATAATCGGAGTGTCCCGTATCCGAGAAACACTCTGTAGATTAGGTGTTAAAAATTTAGAACTCGAATTCTCAATCATACAGCGTTTATTTTCTTGCACAACCGACGTTTCGGTACTCTCTTGTAGGTTCATCTGCGTATAAGATCTTACAAAAATTTACATACTCTCATGTACACGATAAACAATTTTATTTACATTCAGTCTTCCAAAAAAAAATTGTACGATCATACTTACCCAGATGCAGGTAGAAAGATTGTACCGAAACGCAAATAAATGCTGTGTATAACTGAGAATTCGAGTAATTGTTAACAACAATATTTATTATATTTGCACTCTGCAGCGATATCTTGTAGTTAAGCTGATATTATTACTATATTTTTAAATTTAAGTAAATAATTAACACAAGTTTATATAGAGTTATATTTTAAGAACCATATTATTTTTAATTTGATTATATTACACTATTATGTTGTTTAGTTGCTATGCAACAAAAAACAAAGAATCTAATTTGTCAAATAACTGTAAATCTTTATTAATATCAAATACAATACTGTAGAACAGCAATCATTAAACCTGCATGACATTGAGAACACTATTTGTGTACCTATTGTTATTAACTGAAATAGAACCTTGATACATATTACAACTATATTTTTATTACTCAATAACTCGTTTTATTATTGTCGATTAGAAATTTTCTTTTATTGCTTTCATTGTTTAATACTATATAAATAACAATAGCTTTTAAATGTTGTCAAAAACCATTCTACATATTTGAAAACATGAAACATTTTTATTTTGTATCAGTTTTGAATAGATTTACGCCCAGTACCCTTATCACTTTTTACAATTTATCTTCAAATATGTGACAGGCAAAAATATAGTTCACGTTTGCGCGAAAAATGTAATAAATATGAACCATATAGATGCGTGCACTAGGTGACCGGTTGTAGTCTGACATCCTTATTTTAAATTCAGTACAAATGAATTATTTATTGTACAATTACAAATGTAACCCCTGGGTGTAATTTACAACAACTATAATTACTTATGAGAAGAGATGTAAATATTCCCTATGGTAAAAATGTGTCGTCATTATGAAGTAGATTGATACACCCAGCAATGGGTAATAAGCCGTGATGTTTTTTATTATAACTTGTTTGTAAACTTTAGGGAATTCGGAATATAAAGTTAACAGTTATTAAGCTTGTTAGACATGGGACGTGGTCATAAAAATTTGTTGACAAAATTTTGTGAGTATGTCACACAGATATATCATAATTTATAATGAAATTTGTGATGAAAATAGAACAACATATTTCTCGAAACGTACGTTTCCAATGAAACTATTTATTACTAAATTTATTAACACACCGTGTCGAACAAATTTTAGGAAGAAAATATTGTGATAGCACTGGCACTGCTAGCTACATACTAGTTTCAGATAAGAAAATAGCATATGACGTTTGAGAACCAATCGTTATTACATATTACAATTCAGGAAACCAAACTTTAGTTCATATAGAACATATTTTTGTCTGAGAAAATGTACACTACTTGCATATTAAAAATTACAAAGACAATGTAAAAATTATGGAAAAAAATTCCTGATAGCTGACGCTATTGCGAACTCTGACTAATCAGAGGGCAACATTTATTTCGAATCCGAGAGTCGTACATTAACAGAAATTGTACCATCTAAAGATTACGATTTGCTGCTGTTATAACATTCGAAAGGTATTTGGGCCGTGTACAGCCATTCCGCTGTACACTTGTACATACAGAGCGGGCAATGTCTAGAGCGCTCAGAAATTTGACGGAAGTGGGTCCACTATTATAGGGTAGTTCAGTAATTACGTCATACACGATACACGGCGCGCTTCATTTAAACTGCTGTCCTACCGGTAAACACGTCTTTCAAAGTGAACCTTATTGCCACAGCAAATAAGAACTAGAATTTTAAGCAATTCATTTCGTCGCCAATATCTTAATAAAGAAAAGTTGGCTATTTAAGCTATCATTCAGTTAAATTTAAATATTATCCTTTCAATTAAACAAAACATATTTGGTAGCTTCGAAAATTACCTCAGCGAGCAGAGCACGTAGATAATCGAGCTTAGTCACGTGATCTTAGACAACTCCGTATTAATCGAACGCTTCTAGGCAAAATTTTGACAATTGAAATATTCAAAATGACAGAAAGAAATAGAAACCGATATTATTTTGTGTTTTTGAATATTATTAATGATATAATTATGTCTGATGATGTGCATTGTACTTTACAAAAAGTTGAATTTTATGCCGAAAATATACTATCACAAATGACAGATAATCAATTTAGAATGCATTTTCGAATGTTACCACAAAGTTTTGAACACCTATTAGAAAAATAGCACACAGAACATGAAATGATGTACGAAAAAGGACGTCCGGAAATATTATTGGAAAAACAATTAATGGTATCTTTATGGTATTTGGTACTTTTAATTTCATGATTTCTCATATGTTTCTGTATACTTTCCATATCTGAATCACAGTAATTGCAAATTTCACAAACATATAAATGGTTGTCCATGATTTGATTTTCAAAAATGACAGAAATTAACCTCAACTTGTCAGAACCAAAATTATCTCTCCGAGCCCTCAATCCACATCGCTCTAAAACATCTGAGCTCATCGAGCTCGCTCTGTGCGCTCGGCTATGAATTTATCGAACGCATCTGAGTGCGTCCGAAGTTAATATTTGAGTGCACATAGCAAAACGAGCAATCTGAGACAATTTCCGAACGTACCCATTATCCTAATTTGTAATAACGATTATTCTATTCAAGTTTTAAAAAACTTTACATGTAACTAAATATTCGTTCAATCTCGAACATGTTCGTGAGACATCGCGTGAAGCGGCCGGAAAAGCTCGTTTAAAGACAAGCTAACCATTTTTAGGTTCCAGTACCATAAGAACTCGACATATTATTAATATATTAATGTGGAGAGACAGTTATTTACGTACCTTAAACTTAAAAGGAAGAAATGAAAGTTCTGAAAAGAACTGATTTGAAAATGCTCAGTCAGTATGTCGGTAAACTCTCGGAGATGATTGAAGATGCGCAAAGTTGATACTCTGTAGTTCAGAATGTGCAGAGTTGATTTCAATTTGAAATAAAACCTTTGTTATTTATTAATGTGTATATATTGTATTACGAAGTAATGGGGTCTCGAGCCGCGTGCCTGAGTGTCTGCTCGCGAATCTGGGGAACCGGGTTCGATCCTAACTGACGCCAAATATTTCGAATTTTAAATGGCACAAAATTGACCCCTGCGGTGCACTCTCCATGCCCGTGAGGTGACGCCTGGTAAACGCCCGCACGGTACAAATATGTCATCATCATTACCGAATTCTGTGTACAAAGCAGATTGGCACACCCAGCAATGGGTAATATGCCGTGATGATATATATATATACGAAGTAATAGAAAAATGTTTATAATTTAATGTTAATAATATTTCAGAGTTAATAATATCAGTATCAAATTACAAGCCTTTAAATTCAGACCCTTATGTATTCTGTCAATAGAGTCTACTTTGAAAGTATCGTTTTAGCTTGACAGTGCTTCATATTTGACGTCACACTATTCTACCCCATTTTGGTAGCTCTGAGACACTATTTAAAAATAACAATAATAACCTAACCTAACGCACAAAACTTGTCCCGAGTTTTCCAGGCGTGACATTTTTACGTTAAGTTTATAGAAATATACAAGTTGTCAGATAAATGCCAGTGTCTCAGAGCTACTACAATAACAGTGGACTATATTGCGCTGGGGTTTGTCTGATGAGAGTAATAAGGAATCACTTCTATCAAGAGCGCTTCACAACATCGCCCGCTCTGTACTGTACATCGAAATGGCTTTACGCATTCGGGTTGGTTATGACTGACATCAAGTAATACTGGAAAATTTTGTGTGTCTTGTAGCGGGGGAAATGCTGGAGACTGTGGCAGCAAGATGGGGCAACTGCTTCTACGGTCAGAGTCATAATGCAGCGAATAATTTCACGAAATTTATATTTCAATTTACCTGAAGGTGAAGGATCTGGTATATATTAGTAATTCCTGAACTATCCAGAAGTTTAAGGAAAACATTAGGGAAGATATTCATGTATTCAAGCACTGGAGACAGACATGTTAAGAGCCGTATTGGAATGTTTTAAGGTGGCTTTAGGCGATCAAAGATTTACATCAATTATTACAACTTCTTATTGAACTATAAGATTCTGGAACTTTACACGTTCAAAGAAATTTGAACGTTCGATGTTCAAACCATTTGATCCAAAAAATACAACTTAGGGGATGTTGTAAATATCAATGTCATTTACTTCAAATTTTAGTTTCTTCGAGGGATTATTCCTTACTAGGTTGCATGCACTGTATTTTGTATTGTTGGCATAAAGATTTTTTGATAAATGTCATATTTGTTTTGACTAAATTTCATAGTATTTTTAGTAAAGAAAAATGAACGCACAATATTAAAACTCACACTAGAGACAAACCAAACTACAAACCAAATAAAATGTAATTATGTAGCCCAGTTATAAGCAAATAATGTTCATATAATTCGAACGTGTAAAGTGTAACCATTTGATTAAAAATTATGTTGTAAATATTTGTCCAAAAAAGGTCAATTTATTTGTCTAAAACCACCTTTTTAGAAACAGGCTGTGCTTGCGGAGCGAAAAAGGAGGTCATTTACTTGACATTATTTTTCATAACTAGTTTTTATATTTTATTAAGTATAAAAAAATATGTAGGAGATAAACTTCTTTCGGCCATTTTAGGAAGATTTTTATGTATGATTTTACTTCTTTACACTTATTGGACAATCTGTTATAATACATTATTTTATTTTATTAAAATTGATACATTTGTAATTTACGAAAGATTAATCTAAGTTACGTTTATGTTTATTGTTATATAAAACGTAACTTAGATTAATCTTTCGTAAATTACAAATGTATCAATTTTAATAAAATAATGTATTATAACAGATTGCTGATGATGAAGGTCATTGAGCCTTCGAAACATCTAATAAATGTAAAGTAAAATCATAAATAAAAATCTTCCCAAAAAGGCCGAAAGAAGTTTATCTCCTCATCATTTTCCAAAGGGACGCAAAAGTATAAAAAATAAGAAAAAAAATCTTGTATGGCCAACACAATACCTCCCGCCATTTGCAGCCCGAGTCACAAAAAATAAGCTAATCCTTATTTTTGGATTAGCTATGCTAAACTAATTTTGGTAGTATATATCTTAAAATATAGTATAATCTAATCCTTGTATGGCCAACACAATACCTCCCGCCATTTACAGCTCGAGTCACAAAAATAAGCTAATCCTTATTTTTGGATTAGCGTATGCTAAACTAATTTTGGTAGTTTATGTTTTAAAATATAGTCTAATCTAATCCAAGTTACTACCTTTTTTGATAATTATATGAAGATTATATTTTAAATACCGAGATAGAATAGAATTTACTAATCCAAAAATGAGAATTAGCTTAAACTTTTTTGCGAATCGTTAATTTTTATTAATCTAAATACATACCTACATATTTACTTATGCTGGAAACTGTATTGATTTCCTTTTCTATTGTTCTATTTACTATTTACTTTTTAAAACGTTACTATTATTAATTTGAAATGATTAGTTCTTTGACAGTGACATTTATGTCAGTTACATACATTTGAACACACATTTGAATTACTGCGTAACCAAGGAGTTTTGTTTTGTTTTGTGAAAATGATAATATTGGATTCTAGGGACCTTAAAACGTGCTCATTTATCAAAATCTCGATATGCGATTTTTAGCACGATCCCTATACCTTACCAAGGGTAGCGGGAGGTAAAAATAACACGCAAAAAATTTATCCAATTTTTAAATGGTAAAGCGATTTATAGGCCATTCTGTATACAATATACTTATAGTTGGTAAATCTTATAAAAAAATTATCTGCCTACGTGTGTTGAATAAATTTGTATTTAACTATAATTTGACTTTTAAATGCTAATTATTACAAACTGTCAATTTGGACTAATGATCTCTGGTTGAACACCCACGACATAATTTTCGAAACAACTTTATTATTTTATTCGTAAATATTTCCCATAACGTATAAATCAGATAACTGTCATCTATTATATTTTTACAAAAGGAAGTCATTATAAACTGTAGTTCCTTGAAGATTATACATTATTATTTCTAGTAAAAACAAAAAACAAATAAATGAAATAGATGTAACTTGATACGTAGTCATTTGCATCAAACGTAGGTAAATATTTCTTGTCCATAAAAAAGAAAGTCACACATCCTTTTAGTTAATTAATTCGAAGCAAACTAACAAAATTACACATCCCGGATACGAGCTAGCAATTGAAGCTTTCTGTCTCTAATTATTGAAGTGAAAAACGAAAAACGTTTGAAGCCAAGAACTTAATACATATTTAATGGACTTGTATAAGTAGATAGGTATAGTTTGAAATGATATGTGTACAAGGGTTATGTTATGTTATATCGCCATCGAAATTTATTTTTTAAGTAGAGCAAATATACCTACTTACAATAGAGAAGTTTGGACTGAATAATATATAATAAGAGATATATACTTCACATTTTTAGATGAAATTGAGAAAGTATTTAATTTGAAGCCATATATTTAAATTCAAAAGGATGTAAGCGTCATTTCTATGTTTCAAAGTTCTTCAAAATATATATATATATATATATATATATATATATATATATATATATATATATATATATATATATATATATATATATATATATATATATATATCTACAACTTCTTTTATTAAATATATGTGTTCATATTCTTTAAATATGGCATGCTAAACACTTACGACCTTGAAGTCCAGAGTACGAGTCAAATTATTGTAGTAATACCTGGAATTCCTACGGTAATGTTGGTAACACCTTTAACAGGCTTATTCTATAAAAATATCGTTATATAACAACTATCGTTATTTATAAATATAACGATGTGATCCTGAACGACATTTTGTAAAAATCGTATTCACTAAGTAATATCGTTATAAATGTCCTCATGCCGTTTGTCACAACGACTTTAGCCATTTTTTTAAAGAAAAGATAGTAACTATTATTGTAAATTAAATTGCCATTGTAATGTCATTTTGTAAAAAAAATATTGACATTATTTTAATTATTATTTCTTTATTGAGTAAAGAATAAGTATAAATATCGATTATCAAATGGATTATTATTATCTCATAAAAGACTTTCATGACCACAAACATTTCTTCTAAAATGTAATTATGGTTGTTAATTATATATTTGATGTATGAATAAATGTTTTGTTACCTATTTTCAATTTCTTCCTGCACAAATATAAATAATAAATTAATTAACCCTTTCATTTGCTAACATTTGACATTAACGGACTGAATAACAAGTGAATCCTTATCGTTCACGAACGACTTAAAATAACGACAATACGTTTTCAATATAATGATATTACAGAATACGATTTCCGAAAATTATCGTTATATAACAACTTTTTCATCATAATGATACGTTATGGTATAACGACATTCTTACAGAATAAGCCAGTTTTAATCAACACTATATTTCTATTTTGAGGGATCGACAAAACATGAATAAACGCCTTTGGACTAGAAAGAACAAAGAAATTTCTTAACACCCTTATCACAAATTGACTTAAGTTAGTAAAATAATGGCCCGTAGGAAATTTTTGTGACTACAGTCATTTTGAAGACGACGGATTGTATCATTTGTGACTGAAATTAAATAAATACACACCTAACGGCGAATAGGAATGTACAACCCTGTGCGAATTTTGTAAAACCAGTGACTTAGGTACATTTTTATTTATTGGGGGTAATATTTTGGTTATCTGTGTAACGGTAACTGGGAGACGTTTCATCGTGTTATGACGATAATTTAATTTTTTTAAAAAACTGTTATCCCCTTAGTGCAATTAAGAAGACCTACTTGATTAATGATAAGTAAGACTTTTGGAACTAAAAAGTTAGTGCTGTTAAATGTGTTAGATTTTAGAACTATATAGGAGATGTTAAAATGAATATAAGTGTAAGGTATTATTTAAATTTTTATTTTGCAAATAAAAACTTATTTTAGTATGCGGATTAGCATTTCTTTATGCCCTAGGCCAATGTTTATGACTGCACCCCCCCCCCTCTCAGTATATACCGAGTGCGTCTACTTTTTTATGGACCATAAGAAATATGTTTAATGTTGACAAAGTTTTAATAATGCTTGATTTCATTAAATTTTTTTTCTATTTCGTTGTCTTTATGAATCTATAAACGCACTGTAAACATAACGTTACGAATATCTATAAACGCAGTATTTTTAGAGCTTTTCGTTTTCTAGAGATGATACTGTTCTTAAAACAGATACATAAATGACATATATCAACATCAAATAACTTTCAGTCAACAATGAATCTGAGAAGTTCAATAAAAAATAATAGAGCATGTTTCATAAGGCCTGTAATCGCACTCGTTTTTTGTAAATCTAACCGCGAAACTGCTCGTTTTCCTGTTGCCTTATGAAATTTGTTTTTTTAATTTACCTACTATTATCAGTCATCATAGATATATTTACCATCTTGTTATAAGTAGCTAAAGATTACAGCATTTATTTTGCTTCCCTATCTTCTCGAACAAAACGCAAGTAAACGATAATTTTGGACTTTTCGTATTTATACTTTTATTCTAAAATTCATACGAGTACGGTCATATGAAAAATTTTGCCATTGTATTTGCTAAGATTCATAAAAAGTATAAAAATATTAGAATAAAATTGTTTAAAATCTTCGACAAATGTCATAGCTCAACAGGATTATCACTTTACTAAACTATTCTTGTATAATTAAAGTAAATGTGACTGTTTACGTCGTCTGGTAACTGCAGGCACTTCTCGATGTGCGCCCCCTCCGAGCCTGCGCCTTGGGCCATGGCCTAGGTTGGCCTTATAGGTGATCCGGGCCTGTTAGTATGTGAAAAAGTGAATTATATTCATCAATCAATTATGAAATATTGTATTACTATATTTAACCTCACTTTTTGTTTTCTAAACCAGACAAAATATTTCAAATCGCAGTATTTTGAGGAGCAGAAGTTTAGTACGCATCATAATTATTTGAAAAACGAAACCAACAAAACAAAAAAAGAACTGTGATACAGATAAAACTGTCATATAAACAAGAATGGATATACGGCAAACGCCACTAACTTTTTGTCGCAGTCTAACACTTGGCGCATGCGCTTTGAATTTGTAATATGGTCTATTACCATATTAAAATTTATTTAAAAAGACTATGTTATCCAGAAAAATACAGATAAAATTTTTATAATAAATTAATCAATTTCGTGTGGAAATAAAATTTTGCAACAGGTTCTATTTATAAAGGTAATGCATATCTATAATTATCACGATAATATAATGTATCATTTAAATGAATATGAGTACAATTAATATGGAAGATAATATCAAAGGTGAAGTGTGTACATTAGTAAAGGTACTGAGACAAAGATAAATGTATAATGACCTGTTTTACTTGGACACATCTCCGATTCCTGTTTTCTGGAGAAGCAGATGTTTCTAAATTAAACACTATGATATACTTCATGAAGACCTTGTTGCTAGTTATAAATATCTTCACATTTATATGTATGCATTTCCGCAACTAGCAATATTTAATACGGGTACTATTCTTCAGAATAATAATTATTATAATGCTGGAATTAACATTTAATATTGAACATATTAATACAGCTTATATAAATAAACATATCTGGTTTTTCTTATTTTCTTTTATACATTGAATGACATTTTAATAATTAAAATCTGGCATACCATTGTTTTCCTCTGGGATAATTAACACTTCAAAATTTTGTCTGTAATCAAAGTATGTTCTATTATTTACATAATTTTACTTCCTCCTTGTCTTTACCGGAAACGACGCGTCTCCGCATAGCGTTCAAAGTGTAACGTGTGACATGTATGTCATAAGGCAACAATGTTTGACAACACCGCCATCAGATGGAATACGGTTTTACGTTTTTATAAAACCATCCATATTGTAACATGGGACGCCCGCCGTCGCCGCCACTGTAAGCGAGTGTCTATTTATAGCGGTGACGTAATCGCGCTAGTAGCCGGCCGATGTAAACAGACTGGTCACTGGTAAATAAATAGTGTTAGTGTTAGTGTTATCTAGTTAATTATAGTTTTAGTCTTAATTAGTTTTTAATAAGCATTTAATATTAATAATAGTAACTTTTATTATAGTTTAATAAACAATTAATTTTAATTAATAATAATTGTCTTATATTTACACTTCACCCAGATAAATAAAAAACGTTACAATATGTAGTCATCCTCGTTTTACTTTTTAATTTTTTGCTGGAGCAAAATTTTCCTTTCTAATTCTACAATTTTTCAAACGAATTTTATACTTCTTAATATAAATTATATTGTAAATCGGTTAAAAAATATATTAAGTCCAAAAGAGTAATTTCTAAACAACAGAAACCAATCTTAAAAAAAAAACTGGTAATTAACGAAACAAATTTAAACCGATTTTTAATCCGCGTTTAAAAAGTAGGTGAATGTGCACTTTTTCGTTTTTAAACTGCAATAAAAGTATCTGCTTTTCACAGTAAAAAAAAAAAAAACTTTATTACTGGGCGTAGAAAAAATAATTCAAATAAATAAGAGTTTAATTTTTCAGAATTATTTTATTAACCGGTAAAATACTAACCGCTTTAAAAATTACTTTATCGATTTTGGTTTTCCGTTAATGGTCATTTTTTTATTTCTTAATCATAAATAAATATTTTATTATCACGGCTTATTATCCATTTTTTGATGTACCATTCTACATTTTTATTCATATACTCGTATTTCGGTAATGACGACATATCTGTACAGTTGAGGGCGCTTACCAGGCGTCACCTCACATATTCTGAATGTTAACTTTGAGGCGTACCTATTGTGTTATTTGAAAACTGAAAATAATTTTAAATTCTGTGAAAAAAATGCAGTGTTGCTATATGCGTTACACAATAATTCATAATATTTCATATTGTAATCCATAAACTGAAGTTTAACTTAATAATAATGAACCCTTCATTCTAAAATTCCTTATAAAATCAAAAACCAATATATTCCTAAGAAACTGGAAAGAGTTCTTGAAAGAAGCGTATCTTCATCTTCATCTTCGTATGACATTTCTTTGTCCGAGAACAATCATACCTTACTAGGACGAAGACGATTGAGTTCGTTATGCATAAAAATAAAAATGTTACAACACTATTAAAGTCGAATAAATAGATAGATAAATAAATAAATTTGTAACCTTACAGGCTTTCATCACTATTGGGGAAAGAATAATGGGAATCTCACAGTTTTCATTATTTATGTCATTAATACTTTATTATATTTATATGTAATTTCAATTTTTTTTAAATGTCTGATTTTTATGACTATATATTTGATGTTTGTGTATTATCTTGAAACGTTTAGTTTATAATAATTAATTTAGAATATTTATTTACTTATTTGTACATACTTTTTAAATTAACAACCACTTGTTGCAAGCGTCGCGTCAGTTTGAAAATTGTAGGTTATATTAGTTATGTTAGAATAACAGTGACAGTTCTATCCTCGAATACTCCGAAACTCTGCGCTGACATTTCGCACAAATTATGTGTGGGCGTGCCTATTATTGTATGTATATATGAAACTATTATGTCACAGAATCATACTCGCGAATATTGAAGAAAGAAATCATGAAAGAAAAGTATAATAATTTTATGAAAAGAAAATCAATATTATTATTCTTTTGGGATGACCTATATGTTTTGTAAATTGTAATAAATCTCGTTCATTATATTGCATAGTAAAACAAGCATACAATAGTTATTTGTATCACTAGTCCAGAAACTGAATATTTGCGAGAACGAGTTTATTTTGACAGGCCGAGCTGAAAGCGAGGCCTGCAAATACGAGGTCTCGCAAAACAGTTTCTGGGCGTGTGATACACAAGATTTTTTGTGCCGACATCTCCATAAATTCTTCGTATATTTGTCAACACTTTATTCTATTTTACATAACCTAAAAAAATGAACATATATTTTTAACGGTTTTGCATTGCAAGTTTAAATATAGTTACTTACATTTGAGCTTAAACTGCGTAATTATTTTAAATTTATTGAAAATATATCATACAAACATTAGTTATATATATATATATATATATATATATATATATATATATATATATATATATATATATATATATATATATATATATATATATATATATATTTTATATACTTTAGCATATTTTCAATGACATATAGCGGAAACCAGCGGAAACTCAATTGTATCACGTGAAGTTAGTTGTAGTTACAAAACAAACGAAACAAATTAGTCCTAAAGTTGGAACTTATAATTAATCTATACGAGATAACAGCATATTATTTTTATGACAAAATTTAGTTATTTAAGTTACAATAATTAAAGATTTAGCCCTAAAATTTGTAAACATTTTGCTAATTCTTGTGTTGAAAATAATCTTAAATTGACATATCACCAGAGCAGTAATGCCAACTCCTTTTGCCGGCCTAGGCCAGCAACAGCGCATTTCTGGACGATTTTGAGTTCTGTAATACTAGTCAAATTGGACGGAGGTACGAAAAAATAATTATTACATTTATATTATATTAAGTATTAAGAACGTTAAGGACAGTTTCCCGATCGAAAACAATGTTTTGGGATTAAGCGAAGCAAAGGCCCCAATTCGGTAATTCCTTAACGTACGTGATGTTTATAACATTTTTTGCACGATTAACGCACAACAATAAAAAAATAAGATTTGACAATTATTTTGACATTAAAAAAAATAGTTTTAATTTTTAAAGTAAGCTTTGATCTTTGTTTTTATTTACTTACTGTCGCGGCTCCTGAACGGTAAGTGATTCACTTCATTTACCGATGTAATTCACATCACTTACCGTTCAGTAATTTGTAAATAAAACTTGTCTTGGAAACACTATAGAAAACATTAAAAAAAACCCAAGCGTGCAAAAAAATCTTGAAAACATCAATAAAGAAAAGTATTTCAAAAAAGTATACCATGCTGCGAGATTCAAATGCTGCCACAACGTTGCTCAACTGTTCGATCGATTGAAATCAAATTTATTTTATAAATAGATGTCGGATGTATCGTATAAAAATAAAACTATAAATACACCATCCACTGAATCTAATTTATGACATGAAAATAATAAAAACAGGTACCAAATTACAACCGGCATATTATTTGGGACATGTCCCTACTCCATTGCACGTGGAAATCACTTCAATAAAAAGGGGAACCGTTAGTCAGTAACTCTGAAGAATTTTACCGTTTCATTCCAATTATGTAGTGCATTAGAAATAACAAAGAATGATACACGTATGCACAGATAGCAATAGGCCATTGTCTAGTATTTTCACATATAAGAATGTGAGTGTTCTACTTAACAGATTGAAATTTTGGAACGGAAAATATTCATCCGACTGCACAGAATAATAATGCTTGATTTTATAGAAAACTCAAATTTGTGTTAAAGATGCAGAACGTCCAGAAATATGTGATGATAACAGGAAAAGCAATAAAAAGCAACATACTGTTTTAAATATGAAATGAATATGTTTATTTTAACAAAGTAGAAAATTGTTACTAAAATTTAAAAAAAATCTCTTCCGGCTTTCATATCGACTAGACAAACTATAGTCATTCTTTGTGTTAGTTATTGTTTTGATTTACAAATGTTTTACCGTAGCCTACGTTATTAATACAAGGCCGGGAAACATCACAAAATCTGTCAAACAGAAACTCTAGTTCCAAACTTGCCGTTTTGGCGCGACTTATTCTCGCTGTCATTTTTGACGTATATGTTTTGTGATTTCTTTTCATAAAGTTTCAACGTAGTTTTCATTTAGCATTCGTTATTATATAATATTGTATTATTTAATAATTATTGTTGCATTGGAATCATTATATTATTCACTTATTTCTGTTGAAATTAAACACAATAATGAAACAATATTGTGTATTTCAATATTTAAATCTTCTTTCTATGCCATATAAGAATGAAGCGTTATATAGTTTAATTAAGAACATAGACAGAGATGATTTGAATTACCCTTTAAAAAATTTGGTTGGATGTTTGCTTCTTATAAAAAATTTGTACTTGCAGCCATTCCATAAAACTATAAACTCTTGCAACAATTATTATCAATCGTTGTTCCTGTAATATCAGATAAAATGAAATGTGATAAATGTGACAACGAACAACTTCTACGTACATTGTGTTCCAAATTTATCAAACCCTTATTAAGTAATATAGGTTACAAAGCCAATGACATACAGTTTAAAAACATGAACAACCATTGCCTCGAAAAGTTTTTAAATTATAAGAATAATATTGGCCAATCTGTAATAATAATTAATAGTTTATATTCATTGATACATTAGTTATCATAATACCTGTTCACAACAATATCCAATATTTACACATTAAGTACTTGAACATTTATTTATTACTTGGGCTACAATAGTATAGAAAATATTTTTGTACAAGCACATAGTGTTTTTTTGGCTGTGAAGCGTTTAAGCACATGTTTCAATGCTGAGGGATGATTGACTGGCTACTAATTCGCGCGCAAACACTCTTGGTCATGTGCGTGCGCATTGACCAGCTGTGCAGTGTGCGTTGTGGCGTTACAACACCTTTCTATACTTTCTACAGCCTTTTCCAACATATTTCTTATATTAGTTCAACTTCTGTTATATTAATTTAACTTATGAATAGTGTAATAAAGAAATATTATAAATAATATAATTACATATAAATTATATATTATTTACATTTTTATTTGTTGTATTCTTTATTCATTTATAAAGTTTAAAAAAACCGTATACCATTGGTTATAACCGCTAAATTTATAATATCAATATATTATTTTGACAGTCTAAAGATGACATTTGAATGACAGCCGGAATAAGTCGCGCCCTCATCAGCGGTTTTGGAACTAGAGTTTTTGGTCAGATTTTTAAACAAAATTTGAGTTGTTTCCCGGCCTTGTATTAATAACGTAGGCTACGGTTTTACCTACTAAGTCATCCATCTTCCAATGCTGACTAACATTGGTTGACCTGGTTTTGATAATAATTCGTCTCTTCATTTCATCCGATAAAACTTTGACAGGGTTTTCACAGGAAGCAGAAGTAACAGTGGCCAAAATAAGATAAAATGTTCGTTAATATTGTGTTTTGTTACTTTCGTTAAGGAGAATTATGAGAGAACCAATATGAGTATAGTCGACAGTCGAGAAATTTGACTCTGCTGTGACCAGCAATAAAACTATAATTGTCAAAGCGGCATGCAATAATAGCAATATGACGAGACTGAGGAATATATGTTATGATGTCCGGTTAGTAAGAATGTCGTTGAAAAAGTGAGAAATTATTTTTGTGGTTATTATTATTATTATTATTATTATTATTATTATTATTATTATTTTCGGGTTTGTGCTAATCCAATAAGTGGAAAATGCGTGATTTTATGTATAGCGATGCTTAAAATTTAATGCATTTATTAAGCAGATTATTTTACGTACACTGTCCATGATAGTTAACTTTTTGGCACGGATAAAACTTTATGTTGTGAATGTTTGGAAAGTTGTTTGAAAGCGCGGGCTAAATATTTTAGAATTTTTATAACTTTTGTTGAATGAATCAAAATACGAGGTCTGTTAGAAAGGTAACCGCCTTATTTTTTTGCGAAAACCTGATGGATTTGAATCAAGCGCGCTTGCATGAGCCAACCTTGAACCTTCGTGCGCATGCGTGAATTTTTTCCCGCTTGTCGATAGCGTTTGTTGCTGGTAAGCAGCATTTGAGTGAGATAGTGTGTAGTGCTCTCGTCGGTTTTTCATTGCAAGGAAAACGACGGAACGACTGGAGCAGCGCTATTGCATCAATTCTTGCCAGGTGGAAACCCTTCGGAAGATTCAGACGGCTTTCGGTGACGATGCTATAGGCATCACACAGATTAAGGAGTGGTACAACCGGTTTAAAGACGGCGTTCAAATTGGCAATGACCTGGTCATTTCGGCATATTGATGGTCGACCGGAGCGAGTTGTACCGTTCTTTAATCTGTGTGATGTCCGTAGCATCGTCACCAAAAGCCGTCTTAATCTTCCGAATGGCGTCACCTAGTTTCAGGCAAAATTTGATGCAATAGCGCTGCTCCAGTCGTTCCGCCATTTACCTTGCAATGAAAAACCGACGAGAGCACTACACACTACCTCATTCAAATCCTGCTGGCCAGCAACAGATACTATCGACAGGTGGAAAAAAATTCACGTATGCGACGAAGATTCAAGGTCGGCGAATGCAAGCGCGCTTGATTCAAATCTATCAGGTTTTCGCAAAAAAATAAGGACGGATACTTTTTTTAACAGAGCTCTTATAGTGTGCAACACATGCGTGATGCGTTTTTACATTAGTGTGACTGCGCAACTCGCCTTCGCCTGCAGATCTTGTCAGCTTCACACACTTGCTTCATATCCACAATATACTATGTAGTTTGAAATTTAGATTCCTTTTGAATTAAAACACATTTATTTCATTAAACATTCTCGATTTTATGTGAGACGTACGCACTTAAAAAGTAATGAACATAGTGTACGAATATTTATTTTTATTTTGTAGAAATTGGAATAAAATATTTAGTATCAGAATTCATCACTATAAAATATAAAGGGTAGTTATAGTATGACTAGCGAATGAAAGTTGACATTTAGATTATTTAATAGATGTGGTTTCTTTTGAAAACATTTCCCTATTTTTGATTTGAAAGAAAACTGACCTTTATGTATTCCGTTACAGAAGATTAGGATTGTACTCAATACCAGGGGGCATTTAAAATGACATTACCAACAGGATTCAGGGATGTATTTAAAAAATTTAATACCGCAAATTCTAGTTCGTTCGTCTCAGGTGTAAGCAACCCTCGAGTCGGAATTACTGTTATAGGAAATTAAAAAAAATCCTATTTCATAGAATTGCCAAACGAAATAGTTTAAAGATCAAAATATTTTGTTATAATCAACATAAACAAAAAATGTTTAAAATATTTTAAAACGCACGTATTGATATTCTGTTACCCTAATCGGCCATCTATTTTCAGCCAGACATAGTAATATATTTCTGTGCTTTCTTAGTCCAGTATTTAAATGGGTTCATGCAAAAATTTCATACCTGAATATTTCGTACAATTCTATTCTTCTCTAGGGTTTCAAAAGAAACCATATCTATAAAATAATTTAAACGTCAACTTTCATTCGCTAGTCATACCCTCTACCTACATGTCTACAAACAAAATGAATTTTTTTGTAAAGAGTTATGGTTCTTATTCTAAACGCTGTATTTCCTATCCCTTCTAGAAAATGGAAAATTAGTCATGCAAAGCCTGTATTAGTCAAGTATTAAATTATCCGAGTGATGTAAACCATGTAAATGAAACTTACACGTCCTTAACCTATTCTATATTTATTATCATACTCTATTTTAACAATAAACTCATGTATTCGTCTTCTTAGAACTATACATACGGTATATTAGAAAAATAATTTAAATAAATTATCTTTTTAATAGAATTTATGCATGAAGTATTAAAGAAGCATAACTGTACTATTAAGAATAATAACTATGAACGTTTGTAAAGTTCTGAACTTGCCAAAGGCTGGAGAGTAGAAACTTAAACCTTTTGAATCGTTCTGCAGTGAAGAAAATTTTAATAAAAGGCTAACCGTTTGAAAATATTAAAACTCTATAATTATAGAAATATAATTTTAACAATTATTATTATTATGAAGTAGAATTCATAGATAACTACAATGTAACAATATGCAGTCATTTTTATATTTTAAAGTTATTTAAAAGTGTTTTGCATGGAATAATAATGATAGCTGCGACTAATTTCTTTATTAATATTGTTATTTGTTATTAATTTTGTTTAAACATGCTAAACAGTGGCGACCCTGAGATCCAGATTATGAATCATAATATTAAGTATTTGTACATGTTTACCTATACAGGCCTTTGTTCGTAAAATTATGTAGTTCCATCTCTGACTTTACCTACATTTCGGCCACGTCTTAAATTTCATGATATTTGTATTACTTAAATACTTAAAACATTGTGCTTGATTCGTATAGAAGGTTTTCGAATAAAAGTTTTATTTATTTTTTTGGCACTGAGGTCCCTTAGAATTTAAATGCTTCAATTAATGGCAGTGTAAAACAGCAATGTTTTTTTTATGATCAAATTTGTGATATCAATATTTTGTTTTACACGATCGTAAACTTTACTGGAATTCTTTATTTTATCGTAAGTGTATCCGACATTGCAACAATAGGAACAAATAAATTCTGACACTGTAGCAGCATTAGAAATGTTAGTTTCACACACGTGATGAGATTTTAATAATCTACAATTAGACGAAAACTATTTGCAAAACATTTACAATTAATCTCTTTCGACTTACGCATCAAATTCGTACATAGGTATCTGAAAATTTTAATCATATCATAGACTTCATTTGGAAGTTATTGTACGTAATTTTCAAATAACACAAAAGTGCTCTCTGCACGACAGCTTTGAGAGCCTGTGAAGTGACGCCTGATAAACGCCCACAACGGTACAGTTAGGTAAAATTTCATTAACTTAATTTGCAAATGAAACCGTACAGTAGATTGCATTACATTCATATGTTTCTCGAAGCTCGAATTGTATTCCGCGTGTCTACTTATTTTGTGGACAATAGAAAATACAATGGTAAAATTTTCATATTGCTGTAATTTTAGAAGAAAAGTGTAAAGACATAAAATGTTCAGAATTAAAAACTGCACCAAATAAGTCTAAATTTATTGATATAAGTTCTTGTCATGAAATAAATATAAAGTAAAATATCTGTCTATAAGCTTTGTACAGAATGCCATGCAAGAGAAAACATAGAATAGGGGATTCCACCATTTTTTTATAATGTCATCAGAAAGTATAAGTAAAACTTAGACTATTGGTGAAAATCCACCGAAAAAAATCCTATTAATAAGCAAGTTATGGTCTCCCGAAGTTTTAAAATATAGATGTGACGCCACGAATATAAGTTTTTATATAATACTGTTTTCTTCGTGGATCTAAAATGTTCTTGAAATGTATTCTATTTTCCAATTATATTTATAAAAAACAAATTAATATTGTAACACTGTATAAGTCTACATGCTTTATAATGGCAAGTGTATCAAAATTATTAAGCTTAGTGCAAGAAATTTATATTCAAATAAAAACTGTTTGAGAATTGCAGTACTGGACTGGTAGCCACGTGTCCACTATTTGAATTTGTCTACTTCCATTGGTAGTAGACCCCACGCCCTAACACGGTATTCATTATATATGTATAGGTGGTCTTTGAATCGCCAATCAAAATAATATATATGGATTTCATATAAGTGACAAGCTGCTAAAACAAAAACCCCCTTATTTCCGAAGTATTTCAATTATATCATTTTATTTCTTTATTAATATTCATTATTAAGCATTTACTTTCATTATTTTTTTACTAATTTCTCTTAATTCGATTGAGCTGTAATCCCCTATTTAAATAGTCGTTTAAAGGCCGCCACGCACTTGACCGACGCGAAGCGAAGAGAAGTTTTTTCATCCAATTTATTCTTATGTGAATAGTCGCCTCGTTGCTCTGCTCTTCGCTGCTCCAAAGGGCGCCTATACACATAATAATACATTGAATGAAAAAACTTCTCTTCGCTTCGCTTCGCTTCGGTCGCTGAAGTGGCCTTAATTCGCCTATGACAGATAAAAGTTTATTAATTACTATTTAATTGTTAATACATATTATTCCACTGAGTTTTTTTGTGATGGTAAATGTATCCATGATTACTTCTAAATAATATAATAAAATCAACGAAAATCAATAATTATTAAAACTTTATGACAGATATGTCATCTGCTAAACCCAAGCAATACAACTGTTAAACATTTGTGCTGTTGCTCATGGCATTCTGTAAATAACTTTTGTTCTAAAATTAATAGTGCAGAAATTACAGCCTTATGAAAATTGTACCATTGTATTTGGTATGCTCCATAAAAAAGGAGACACTCGGTATATTAAGACCATATATACAACGAATAACAAACATTTTCACAAAAAATTTACTTTAAGAAAAATTACTTGTTTGTTTATTGCTATCCATTGATATGATTCATTTGTTTATGACTGAAATATGCAAAGGTTTGGGTTTCTTGAAACACACGTAGCAACGCGATAATAAGCGATGTTATACAGCTAATAATAATAACTAATAAAAATTGATCTATCTGATTGGTCTATTTGTCATTTGAGTTATATTTAAAACTATACTTATCTATTTTTTTGTATTTATATATAAAAACATTTTTCTATTTTGCGTCTATAATAAAGCTTTTACAGTTCCCAAAATCTGAAATACAGTATAATTTTAATACATCGTTACATTTATACTGGAAATTGTATTCAATTCATTTCCTTATAACTATTGTTCTATTTACTATTTTCTTTTTAAAGCGTTACTATTATTAAATTTAACATAATTAGTTCTTTGACAGTGACATTTATCTGTCCGTTACATACATTTGAGATCTGAACTGTGTAACCATGGAGTTGTGTTTGTTTAATGCGTAGGCTCCGGGATTTAAATTATAGATAATTTTATAAATTTATCCATAAAATATAAAGAAAAAGTATTAATGCCAACCTGTAGAAAATTTAATAATCTTTAATTTTTATAACATAAATCTCGAAAAATAACATTTATAGGTATTTTTCGAAGTTTTCAAGTAAAGTGCCATTTCCGGTTATCTGATTTACACCAAAATCTAATGGCTTCTTTCCATATTAGAATAAGAGAGAAATACAAGGTTTTAAAATTTTCTGATTGGTTGTATTTGAGTTAGAGTGGAGGATCCACACATACATACACACAGACATTATCGTGAAAATGTTAAAATTGTATTCTAAGAGCCTTAAAACGTGGTCATTTACCAAAATCTCGATATGCGATTTTTAGCACGATCCCTATACCTCCCTTACCAATGGTTGCGGGAGGTAAAAAGCGCATAAAAGGCGCAAAATAGAAATAATAGTACAGTGTGTTCGGAAAAAATCCTAACTCGGGGTAGACTATGTACAGGGAAACTTATGTCTGATTCTTTGTTCATTTCAAAAGTCAAGCAGTCAAAATTGATCTTTAATTTAATTTAATTTTAAGGAGAAAATACAATAATGAAGTGTACAATATATTGCCACTAGCCGTTTTCTAATTTATTTCCATTTCTAAAATAAGATTCAAGAAGAAAAGCTTTGATTTCTTTAGATAACATTTTAGCAATAACTCTTGTCAAATTGACATTTAATTAAATACTATTAAATTAAGACATATATTTCTTTGTTCATAGCCTACTCCGAGTTAGGATTTTTTTAGCACATTATAAAACACTCAGTTCATAATTGTCTATTATTTTGTTCGAAGGGTTTGGCCTCTGCGCTCTGCGTCGAGACTCAAACTTCCTTCTCAGAAAATAAAATGACAATTATGACATTCGTTCTTTAATATACTATTAGGAAACCGTTTATATTAACATATTCGTTGAATAATACGTAAATGTAGTTTTTTATATTCTTCGGTTTATATGTTTCATGTTTCCTTAAAGAAATAAATACTTCATTACTATAAATAGCATCATATTACGAGTACATGCAAAACTTAAGAAGTGTATCAGGAAAATAACAAAGCATTTTCTTTCTACGATTAAATAGAAACAAGTAAGTTTATTAACAGGTTAAAGAACTTTAAGTTCTCGTAATAATTACCCAGTTAGAATACCATACGTGGTACTTTTTTAACTTTCTAATCTTAGTCATCTAAAGACGATTAAAATATTTCTACTTATACTCAAGCATTAAAACAACTGACTGTAATAAAACAAATAAAACGGTATACATTCTTTAACAGTTGAATGTAAATTCTTTTCCGATTAAATGCAAAAGAAAAGTTGAATATCTTAGCAATAAAAACATAGTTGCAAAAAAATTATAATAAGTAGGTAATAGTGTGTTCAATTCCAACTATGTCACCAGTTAAGGATTAATAAAAAAAATGTAGGCAAAGTCTAAATTTTGCACTTTGTACCACCTATATTTCAAAACATCTGAAAGCTAAATTATACGTTTTATAAAAGCGAAAATTGTACCATACCGGAATTTTGGTTTTCAGATCTGTGCCTGACTAAATAAGTGACCGCGGTACATATATGTACCAACCGGTAATTTTACCGGAACACATGTGTATAGTATGACTAACGAATGAAAGTTTTTGAAAACTTTTCCCTTTATTTGATTTGAAAGAAAACTAACCCTTATGTATTCCGTTACAGAAGATTAGAATTGTACCCAATACTGCAATACTACGACGCATTTAAAATGAGCTTAGCAACAGGATTCAGGGATGTATTTAAAAAATTATTACCGCAAATTCTGGTTCGATCGTCTCAGGTGTAAGTAACCCTGGAGTCTGTTACAGGAAATTAAAAATAATCCTATTTCATAGCATTGCGAAACTAAATAGTTTAGATCAAAATATTTTGTTATAATCAACATAATCGAAAAATGTTAAAAATATCTTAAACGCACCCCTGTTTTGATATTCAGGTTCCCTAGTTGACATCTATTTTAAGGAAGACATAGTAATGTATTTCTGTGCTTGCCTAGTCCAGTATTTATGGGTTCATGCAAAAATTGCATACCTGAATATTTCGCACAATTCTATTCTTCTCTAGGGTTTGAAAATAAAATAATTTAAACGTCAACTTTCATTCGCTACTCATACCATACTACCAGGTTTGATATTCTGTCTATCTGTCTTTATGCCAGTACGAATATGAGCCGACGATCGTTGACTAAAAAGCAGTTGGAAGCTCATCTTGAAGAATTATCAGAAATTGAACCCTGTTGGTGGTTAGTCAAACAGTGACCAAATCGGAGTTAAGTACTAAAAATTCGATATCTTGTGATCG